>BQNB010081954.1:7720-29472 GCA_026074375.1 Tanacetum coccineum
GTTTCAGCTTGCATACCCGGTTTAGATATTTTGGATTGACAAAACCCTCAGGCTGCACCATATAGATTTCTTCATCAAGATGTCCATTGAGGAAAGCAGTTTTGACATCCATTTGTCAAATCTCATAGTCATAATACGCGACTATGGCTATAAGAATCCTTATAGATCTAATGTCTAGAACAGGAGAGAAAGTTTTTTCATAATCAACCCTGTAGGTTTGAGTGAAGCCCTTCGCTACTAGATGAGCTTTAAAGGTGTGTACAGCTGCATCCATTTTAGTCTTCTTTTTTAAGAGCCATTTGCTCCCAACTGATTTGTCGTTAGAAGGAACATCAACTAGGTCCCAGACTTTGTTATCTTTCATGGATTGCATTTCCACATTCATAGCATCAAGCCATTTATCATACTCAGGGTCTAACAATTCAGATTTATAGTTAGCGGGTTCACCAAGATCCCCCAACTCATGCTCCTCAGCATCGATGTATAAGCACATACGATTTAGGGCATTTCGTGTCCTTGTGGACCTACGAATAGGATTGACATCACTTAGAGGTTCATCTATTTCTAGATCATCTTCTTCATGAATTATTTCAAGATCTTCTAGATTCCCACTTGCTTCTTGATTTATAAAACTATTCTAAAATAATTCAGCATTTTGAGCAACAAGTACTTTGTTCTCGGGTGGGTAGTATAAGGAATAACCTATTGTTTCCTTTGGGTATCCCACAAAGATACACTTAATAGATCTGGGTTCTAACTTGTCAGGCTTGGTAAAAGTATCTCGCTTAATAAGTGCCTCACAACCCTACACTTTTAAATAAGACAGCTTAGGGGCTTGACCATGCCATACTTCGTATGGTGTCTTTTCAACCTTCTTAGTTGGAACCATATTGAGAATGCATGCAACGGACTCAAGGGCAAAATCCCAAAAGGACTTTGGAGGAGTTGTTTGACTCATCATGGAGCGAACCATATCTAGTAGGGTTCTATTTCTCCTCTCTGACACACCATTGTGTTGTGGTGTGTAAGGAGGAGTACGATGGGCGATTATCCCATGCTCCTTAAGATGATCCAAAAACTCTTGACTCATATACTCGCCCATACGATCAAAACGTAACGATTTTATGGTCTTACCGAGTTGGTTTTCTATTTCCTTTTGAAACACTTTGAAAGTTTCAAACACTACGTGTTTATGCTTTAACAAGTAAACATAACCATAACGACTATAGTCATCAGTAAAAGTGATGAAGTAGCTAGCACCTTGTCTTGACACGATTCTAAATAGGCCACATACATCGGTGTGTATTAGTCCAAGTAGATCTTTAGCCCTTTCCACTTGATGTGTGTAAGGTTTTTATGCCATCTTTCCAGACATACAAGAGACGCATTTTTCAAAAGCCTTAAGGTCAGTTGAATTAAGAAGTCCATCATGTTGCAACTTCTCAATAAGTTTCTTGCTAATATGTCCAAGATGACAATACCACAAGAGAGCAGCGTCCAAGTTTAACTTGGCTCTTTTGTTGCTTACATCATACATAGAACTATCATTTGTATTAGGATTTGACAAATCAATTTTAAAAATACCATCCCTTGGGACAGTACTAAAATAAACTACATTAGTCCTAGAAACTGAAATTGCATTATCCATGAAACAGTTAATAAAAACATCATCATACAATCTAGAAACTGAAATGATTCCTCTAGTGATAGAGGGAGCATAATGATAATTGTTCAAAATAATAAATAATCCGCTTAGGAGACATAAATGAAAAGAACCAATAGCTTCAACGGCTGTACACTGACCATTGCCCATGTACAAACTTGAAGCTCCTGGCTTCAGCTTCCTACTTGCCCTTAGAGCCTGAGTTGTATTACAGATGTGAATGCCATAACCAGTGTCATAAGATTTATTAGGGAAAGTATAGAGTTCTATAGTGAAGATACCTAAACCACTAGCTCCTGGAGATAGCTTCTTGTTCTTCAGCAACTCGGCTAAGTATTGGAGACAATTCCGCTTCCAATGACCTGTATCACCGCATTAATGACAGATAGAGTCCTTTGCTAGCTTATCCTTCTTTGGTGGAGGGGGGATCTTAGGCTTGGGAGCATAAGCGAGCTTACTCTTTCCCTTCCCTTGATTGTTTCCCCTAGCAGCCAATTGCGGTTTGTTATGTTTTTTGTTCTTCTGGACCTTTCTTTCTCTAATTGCAAGAAGAGCAGGTGCAGCATTTTTCTTTGGTAGAGTTTGATCATGAAGCTTTAGCATGGCATGCAACTCACTAACCGTCTTCCTTATGCCATGCATTTTATAATTCTGCACAAAACTGTCATATTCCTTACTTAGAGAGACAAAAATGAGACTCACTGCAAGGTTTTGAGACACACCATGACTGACACGTTCCAAATTGTCAATGTAACTCTTCATTATTAGAACGTAAGAGCTTACAGACTGTCCTTCTTCCTGTTTACACGCGTGAAACTCTCTCACGATTTAAAGAAGTTCGTGCTCTGCTTGTTGTGCAAACAACGTTTTCAATTCCATTAGCATATCATATGTACCAAGGTGCTCTATATTCTTTTGGATATCTGGTTCCATGGTCATAAGCATAAGGCCAACAATTTACTTCAAAGCCTTGACCCAATTAGTATGGGTGGTAAGGACATCCGGAGGAAGCTCTTGTCCAGCAAACGAAATTGGCATAGCAGGTATTGGCTTCTCCAAGTATGGTAAGTTGTCTTCAACTGATAGCACAATCCGGAGATTGCGATACCAGTCCATGAAGTTAGGTCTAGTCAATCTTTGCTTTTCAAAGAAAGCCCTGAAAATCGAATTGTTTACGACTGTGGTAGTCATCTACAATTAGAAAAAGTTCAAAATATTAGTATTTTCGATAATTAAATTTTTAAAAGAATTAACTACCCAATTAATTACTAATAAGACTAAGATCCAACTTTACATCCCACTTATTACCGGAGGTCTGACCAACATGGAAACAAGTAGGGCAAGAGGTAAGCAACGAGTGTTAATTGTATATTCATGCAACTCTTAGTTTTTATGAGACTTGTGACATTAGTAACATCTATAGTAATGTCAACGTGCATGTTTCGTCTCATCATATGCCTCGGGTCTAAGGTCTGACCAAGCATACTCGATTTAAGTCCACCAAAAAAGAACGTGCAAAAATTGACATAGATTTGACCTATGAAAAAATTTACCATGGGTTGGACAGGCCTAAAGGTTTGACCAATGAGGTCAAACCAAATGCACGTGTTCTTAATTTGACTGGCATTAGACTTAAAATTTCACATAAGGGGTATACACATATAAGTGTCAAAAGGCGTGTACAAAGAGGCATGCAAACAACTTTGTAGCACTTATTTTAAAAACTTTTATAAACAACATTGTAGTAATACATGGGTTCTCGGTAACTCCAATCGAACGCACAAAGAAGCAGAGAAACAACAGGTCAGCGCGAAGCATATTAAAAACCTGACTTCTTTTGGGACCCTTAGAATCCCGCCTTAAACTTTCTCTTATAGTTTGTTCTAGTGGATGAGCCATATTTCCTCATAATTCATAATGTCTTGTTTTTAGATTCATCAAGAAATCAAGTTTCATATATTAGTGTCTTGTTAATTTTCTCAAAAAACAAGTTTTCCACGAATCAAATAGTAGGTCACAATGAGCATGTATTAGGCGTGTAATTAATAGACCAATTTTAATATCATCTTTCTCTCTAAGTATTAGTCTGTATTGCATACATTTTAGGCGTGTACATGAGTAATCAAGTAAACAAATATGCACATAAGAAGACAAATACAAAAGATGACATTAATTAAACAAGCATCACATGTAATATCCGAGTTCTCTTGCGAGTCTTCCCCAATTGGAGAACCATAAGACTCTCACTAGGTTTTCATCTATGTGCCTAGATCGCCGCATTCATCACAAGAAGTGATTGAGTAGGTCTTATAGCCGGAAAAAGGAACAAATGTATTTAAATAACAAATTAATTTGCAATCCTTTTTAACCTATATTAACTTTTAACATCATCAGGATCTAGATCTAACATATTTTATTTAATTATGGCAAGGATTTGCATATCATTGCCATATTTGCAAGAAAAGCAATAAATAAAATAAAACGCATCAGATCAAGCATGAGAATAATATCTAGGCGTGTACATACAAGACATGATATCATTCTAAGTGTGTAATCTATCACATCAAACGAGTAAGGCTCATGATGCCACTCTTGGAATTTAACACTCATATAACCATTATAACCACGAGTATCGCAGAGAAATGGATCTAGTATAACATGATAAATCAACACACAATAAACACAAGAAAGCTAACCTTTTGATGATTCGAATGAGATTGAAAACAAAGTGGTTAAATTACCACCTCTATAGTTGCTCACACAAACACGTCCAACGAGCACGTCTAGATGCTAGTCTATGATCATGTAATACCCAAACACCAAATGTATAACAAAGTAACCTGAATCAAGTACCAAATCAAACCCCTTGAACCTGTACCAATAATCAGAATGGAAAACTAGGGTTTCCACCGAATTTGGTTGAACCAAAAATCAAACCAGTGAACCGAAAATCACCAAAGTGAACCCTAGCTTGTTTCTACTTGTTCTCACACCTTCAGAATCTGTAAACCAACACCTTACACCTGCTGTAGAAGACCTGTGATCAAACCACACTTCCAACACCTTTTTTGAGGTCACCAAAAATCAAACAGCAAGATAGAGGAGAACCGAAAATCAAAGAAACCTTAATTAGGGTTTTGATTTTGGCTATTTTGAGTGAAGGAGAAGAATGCCAGCTTTTGTGAGAGTTCTAGGGTTAAGTTGGACGTTCATATGACCTAGGGTAAGGTATATATATACCACTTAAACCCTAATTGTGATAAGACTATGAAACACCAAGTTAAGCCTTATCACAACTCTTTCTTCTCCTTATCTCCTAGAACCAACCAACCTAGACACCCTCTAGAACCATCTAAGGCCGGCCATAATCATTAGGACAACCATAGGTTCTTGTCTTAGTCGTTTATGGTCTAAAAGGTTTACTTTAGAAACTTACGTGAAATGAAAACTCACTCTAAGTGTTTAACGTGTGTGCCCCAATAGGCTCACACATTTCTAGTCGTATGTGTTCTAATCCAACTACCATAACCCAACACAAACATCCTTATCTTCCATCACGCAACTATGTTGGGCTTTTAAACTTGATTTCCCTAATATCAACAACTCTTCTTACTGCTATTAAATCTTTGACCCTTATATTCATCAGCTTCATCTTGATTATCTCACTAATATCAGCATACAAAGTACTAGCATTTCTCTTTACCCCTTTAAAAATTCTTTGATTCCTTTCTTGCCATATGAAGTCCACCACTGCTGCTAAGCTGATTCTTCTGACTGCATTCCATATATTATTTCTAATCTTTGCCTTAAGGATCTCATTTATCACAGCTTTCCATATAAAAACAACTTTCTCAGGTTCATCTTGTCAGCTAAAATTTCCCATACCTCTTTAGAGTAGTCACATGAAAAGAACAAGTGACTACGAGAATCATTCACCTTGCTGCATAAAGGGCATAGAAGTCCTATTTGGATCCCCCAAGACATAATTTTATCCTGAGTTAGAAGTCTCCCAATCATGGCAAGCTAAAGACAAAATGAGTGCTTGAGGATACATTTCTTGAACCACACTAATTTGTACCATTTAACCTTCTTAGTATTTGGGCTAATGGCATCCATCACATGTAAATGGTATGAGTTTATTATCATCATCCTTCCACTTCACTTTATCACTCAAACCATGGGTAATTCTTGGAGCCCTTATCTTCATAACCCCAAATTCATTTGAATTCCATTCATTAGGCAGTTATATCTTAATACATGCACACATTGCGTTACTTGCTTGTAAACAAACACCATTGTATCGTAAAAAAACATTAACTCGAATTGATTAACCTAGGTGTTTGAACAAGTACTACTAGGTTTGTTTTGATTTCTCATAAAAAGACGAAGTTTTAATATGTTTATTCGTTTAAATAAATAAGCTGGCTTTATCATAATATACGTGAAATAGAAGAGTAAATGGCGAAACTAATTGTAATATGATGAGGTAAGGTAGATGCATGGTGTATGACACTTTAGGGTGTGTGGGGGTCATGTGTTTTACACACTCATTTGACTAAAATTTGACTATCAAATTTTGGGCAAACACCTCATTATTGTATATTGTTTTTAAAATCTTTAAGTAACTTTAAAAACATAAATAAAATATAAAAAGTTGTTAAATTTTATTGGTATGATAAAAAGTAAAAGGGGAATTATATTTTTCTTTCTCTTTCATACACACATTTAAATCACATTCTCTCACTTTTCTTTGTCTCTTCCAAACTTTTATCACCACCACCATAGTTATATTCCGGCCACCATGCTTACATTAGCCGCACTTCCGGCCAAACCACCAAAAAAAATAATTAAAAGATTGAAAGAACAAAAAAATGACTGTTATTATCACTACAAGAATTTGGTGGAATAGCGACGGAATTAGCGACGGACACTAGAATATCGCAAATTTCCGACATCAGTAGCGTTATCTTTAGCGTCATGTCGTCGATAGATGTCGCAAGACATGTCGTGACCTATTCTCAAGATTAGTGATGTCGCGATACATGTCGCAATGCTTGTCGCTATCTGGAGAGGCACGTTTGGAAGTCGCAGGTTTACCACCATCCTTACTTTCATCGTAAAACATGTCGCTGAAATAACGTCTTCTATATGTGTGTCGCAAAATACGTCGCTGGTTAACATCGTAGTTGTATCATGTCTCAAAGTTAGTCAGCTACATACAAAGCATGCCAAAATTTGACGATTTTTGTTTGCCGGTTGTTATTTATACGTTTTGTTGATTTTATAAATAAACACCATATAGTTTTTACCTTTTTAACAAAAAAGCTTAAAAAATAAACTATACAACTATAGTTATAAAAAAAATACAAAAATTTCATTGAAAAAAGTTTTCACCTTATATTTCAAAACAAATAAAAAATTATCAAAACATCTCCCTCCCTATCTTCTCTCACAACATCACAGGTACGATCTCCAATTATCTTCTCTCATCTCCCTAATTTTAATCTAATTACGATCTCCAATTATCTTCGCAGCTTTCCATCTCAGGTCACATAATTACAGTGCAGTTTTCCGAAAATCAAGGTACCATCGCTATATGAAAGTTTATTTTAGCTTATATTAGCTTATTTTAGCCTGATTTTTACTTATTTATGATGCTTATGCAATTGAGATGTGATTTTAACTTGTTTAATTGAGATGTGAGTTTAATCGAGATTTTATCATAATTGAGATGGGAGCTTAATCGAGATTTTATCATAATTGAGATGTGATTTTAACTGAAATTTTATGTAGTAGACCAATTGTTCGACGAAACGTCTCACTAGTTTCGCGTATTTTTTTCGCTGATGTAGACCAAGTGTTTGACAAATTGTCTCACTAGTTTCGTGTATTTTTTTCTCTGAAAACTCATTGAGCTGTATGTCCCAAATGTGTTACTAGTTGTTTGTTTTTCGACCAAATGATAGGTAGCTAACTACTAGTACCGATAGGAATTCCACAAAGTAGCATATATGACTTGTGATTTATTATATTCATTAGCTAGACGTACTTTGGAGATGAGTATGCATTATCACTTTATCTGCTGCTTGTAATATGCCTCGAGTTAATTGTTCGATAATTGTTTTTTGCAACTGATTTAAGTGTGTATATATGATTAGCTTTTGTGATCGCGTTTAATTAGCATTATCAGCTTGTTATTAGTATTATCACTTAAAATCCGTCAATTTTAGTATTAATACGCGTGACACGTCAATGTAAAATGTGAAAATTTCAAAATGTAACCATCTTTTGGGGTGGGTGCTAGTAGGACTAGGGCTTATTTAACTACCACTATCAGAGAGAGAGAATAAGACGAGGTGTAGGATCCAGGAAAAATGTAAGATGAACAGGATGGTGATCTACCACGCTGTGGTTATGCCATGGGGATTTTGGTTAAGTAGTTCGGTTAAGTGAATAGAGTAAGTTAATAAAGAGTTGAGTAGAGTGGTCGAGTACTTGATTTTGGGGAAAAATATTATTAGTTTTCTTATCTTTTGTAATCAAGATAGATTAGAATAAATTAAGTTTAACAAATCATTGTGATTTTGAGATTATATCTATTTTTTTTCGCAAGTTTGATATATTCTATTTATGTATTACTTTTCGTTTATTTTGGTGCTCACTTTTTAAATTAAAAGATCGAAGTTGTGACTTTGTTATTCACGTTATTGTGAAGATTCAACAAATGTTTTAAGTTACTAAGAAAGTCTAGAAAGTAAAGAGGATGCGAACATCAGTCAATTTTAGTATTAATAAGCGTGACTGGTCAATGTATTCTGCATATATGTATGTGTGTGTGTGTAACTGTTTATTTGCGCGTGTGCTTAGTTTACAGTTGGAGTGTACTTTCGCTGCAATAAAATTTGCACTTACTCCATATAGTTGATCTGTTAACTATCCATATATGCTGGTATATTCATTCGTTTGGTTTCATTGTTGTTTGTTTGCCGTTAAGTTTTGATATAAACATGTCACATGGTAGGTAGTTGCTATCTTTTGTTAGTGCGTCCTTTTGGGAATACGAGTCAGTATGCAAATAATATATTATAGAGTTACAAAACAATAAAAAGCAATGATGTTTAGTAATTCAGTTATACTTTATTGCCTGAAGGTGTATGCGTGGAACCTACCTAGTAAATTACCATTTTGTACGATTTGGACAACACATTAATGAACCAAGGTACACACTTTGGACATGCTTGAAAGTGTCAAGTAGACAGTCTAGCATTGATGGTAGAATATCATGATATATGTGGGAAAAAACCTAGAAGATAACAGGGGAAGTTACCGAAATTTTTTATACCGATGGTTCTGATGTGTTGTCCACGTTGTGTAGCATAGGACATCCATTTATATGTGGGACTTGCTTACTGTAATTTGAATTTAGTGCCTAATGGCACAATCTTGATGGCTATTTTCTTTTTTACTTAGGATTAGTCTTGTGGCTCGTTGATTATGCTTATAAGTAGTTGAGGGGTTTTAGGAAAAAATCAAGTATTGTTGTTTGACAATCGCTGAAGTGCAGAAAAATGACATTCACTCGTGAATGGATGTATAAAATCGGCACTGGCGAGTTTTATGATGGAATTGAGGAGTTCATGAAACAAGCAGATAGTTTTGCTCGGTCTAAAGGTTTCGTTGATGGAATAGTCCCATGCCCGTGTAATAGTTGTAAAAACATGTCGTGGAAAGGTATAGAGGATGCTAAGTATGATTTGTATAGGTATGGATTTGTCCCAAATTACTATGTGTGGGACAAGCATGGTGAGCAACCTTCTCAAAGGATCAATCGGGAATTGCCTAATCGTGCTAAAGCTGTGAATTTAGCTCGTAACATGGTTATTGATGCGGTTGGCTCACAATTTGAGGATCTGATTTTTGAAGCACCAACCCCTCCCGAACCTCCGAATCCTGCAGCTAAAAGGTTTTTTGATTTGTTATCAAAAGCAGATGCGCCACTGTATAAGGGTTGTGAAGGACACTCAACGTTATCAGCAACTTCAAGGATGTTAAACATCAAATCAGATTTTAACATGAGCCAAACTTGCTATGACCGGGTGATGCAGGCAATAAAGGAATTTATTCCAAGATCTACAATGTGCTCTAACTATTACGAGTCAAAGAAGATGGTTTCACAGTTGGGTCTCGGGTACCTGAAGATAGATTGTTGCCCAAATGGTTGCATGCTCTATTATGGCAAAAAAATATGAGGGTCTGGACAAGTGTTATAGGTGTGATCATGCTCGATATAAACCTAAAGAACAAGTTCAAATGGAAAAGACATATCATACAAGTACATGCATTATTTGCCGCTAATACCGAGATTGCAACGCCTTTATATGTCTAAGGAAACAGCTCAACACATGACATGGCATCATGAACATAAAAGAGAACCTGGTGTGTTGTCTCACCCGTCTGATGGAGAGGCTTGGAAGAAATATGATCAAATCCATGCTCCTTTTGCTGCAGAGCCGAGGAATGTTAGGCTAGGCCTTTGTACAGATGGATTCACGCCTTTTGGGATGTCCTCTACCTCATATTCTTGTTAGGCCAGTAATCGTGACACCATATAACCTACCTCCTTGGATGTGCATGAAAATAACATACATGTTTTTGACATTGATTATTCCTGGTCCGCATAGTCCAAAGAAGAATATTGATGTGTTCTTGCAACCTTTAATAGATGAGTTGTATGTGTTGTGGAAAGATGGCGTCGATACCTATGATGCATTTAGGGAGAGAAATTTTAATTTGAAAGCTGCACTTATGTGGACAATCAATGATTTTCCAGCTTATGGTATGTTATCCGCATGGAGCACTCATGGGAGGCTTTCTTGCCCGTATTGTATGGAAAAAAGTAAGGCCTTTCATCTAAAGCATGGCAGAAAGACCTCATTTTTTGATTGTCATCGTCAATTTTTGCAAAAGGATCATCCGTTTAGAAGAAACAAAGATTCCTTTACCAAGGGACGAGTAGAGAATGATACACCTCCACATAGGTTATCTGGTTTGGAAACATGGAGACGAGTTCACAAATATCCAAAGGTGACTGACGAACGTTATCCCATAGGTAAAAATTTACCTGGATTTGGAGTGTGCCACAATTGGACAAAAAAAAGTATATTCTGGGATTTACCTTATTGGAAGACGAATCTTATTCGACACAACCTTGATGTAATGCATGTGGAGAAAAATGTTTTCGATAACATCTTCAATACAGTGATGGATGATAAGGATAAGACTAAAGATAACGTTAAAGCTAGACAAGATGTCAAGGAGTATTGCAGGCGACGTGAGTTGGAATTGGTCATGGAAGCTAATGGAAATACTTTAAAGCCCAAAGCATTATACACATTAAATAAAGAGCAAAAGAAAGTAGTCCTTCAGTGGGTTAAAAATTTGAAGTTTCCAGATGGATATGCTTCCAATTTGTCGAGGTGCGTAGATCTACAAAGGTGTAAAATGTGGGGCATGAAGAGTCATGATTGTCACGTTTTCATGGAGAGATTATTGCCAATTGCATTTAGAGAAATGTTGCCTGGAAGGCAATGACAGAAGTAAGTCTCTTTTTTAGAGACTTATGCTCAACTACATTGAAAGTGGAGCAATTAGAGAAAATGGAGAGAAATATTGTGGTAACAATGTGCAAACTAGAAAAGATACTTCCACCAGGGTTCTTTGATCACATGGAGCATTTGTTAGTTCACTTTTCATATGAAGCAAGAGTTGGTGGTCCTGAGCAATACCGATGGATGTATCCATTTGAAAGGTGATAATTTTAATTACAATTCAATTGATTATTAATTTTTATTTTAGATGCTTCACTCATACTATTCTTGGTTTTTGTAGATATTTGTATCACCTAAAGAAGAAAGTAAAAAATAAAGCGAGGGTCGAGAGTTCAATATGTGAAGCTTACATTATGGAGGATATATCAAACTTCTGTACACATTATTTTGAGTCACACGTTGAAACGAACTCAAGAAGAGTTGGTCGAAATGATGATGGCGGAAATCTAAATCCTAACAGGTTTAGCTTATCCATTTTCAATCATCGAGGTAGGCCTTCAGGAACATGCAAACGGCGTTACTTAGACGATGACGAGTATGCAATTGCTACCTTTTATGTTCTTCAAAATTGTGAGGAAATGCAACCGTTTATTAGGTATGTGTGACTGTTATTACTTCCTTTAGTTAGACTTCATAATAATGCAAACATATATTTACCTTTATAGTATAACTTTTAGGAAATTTGAAGCAGAATTGAAAGTAAAAATGCCAAATGTGACTTCTGTTCAGCTCATTCGTGCGACAGAAGAGAGGTTTGGGCGTTGGATAAGAGATTATGTATGATTTTAGTAGTAGCTTTTATGAATGAATATTTCTCATTAAATGCCTTGATATGGGCCTGATTATTCGTCTAATTTGTAGGTCCTAAATCCATTAAATAGTAACCTGGTCAACGATAATCTAAAGAGCTTAGCTATTGGTCCAAGTCGACATGCACGAACATGGCAGTTGTATTATGTGAATGGATTTAACTTTCACACAATGCATCACAGTTTTGGTCGAAAAACTTCGAACACTGATTTATGTATTGTTGGTGAAGAGGGAGATTATTACGGTCAGCTGAATGATGTTATTGAGTTAGAGTATATGAATTGTTCCAAGGTTGTACTTTTTAAGTGTGAGTGGTTTGACCCGGTAAAACATCGAGGATGGAAAATCCATAATGACTTTGGGCTCGTAGATATAAACCACAAGAAGAAGCTAAGAAATTATGATCCATTTATTATGGCACACCAAGCACAACAAGTATACTTTATTTCGTACCCTAGTATGCGCAGAGATAAGAATGACTGGTGGGCAGTGTGTAAGACGAAAGCTAGAAGTACTATTGTTGCTCTAACGCAACCGATAGATTCTGCTTACCAGGAAGATGGTGCAGCTTTACCTTTCCTTGTCACTGAAAATGATGAAGTAGAAAAATTACATGATGATGAAGGGGACATGGAAGTAGTGGAAGTACAACACTTACAAGATCATGAAAGTGAAGAGGTTGAAGATCTGATTGAAGAAGAAGAAGAGTCAGAGGAAGAAGAGGAATTAGAGTATGAAAATGGTTCAGACGAAGATAACGAGGCAAAAGAGAGAGATGAGTGGCTAGATAATTTTAGTGATGATGATTATGATTTTTGAGAATGACCTTTTGTAATCTACTGTGATAATAATACTTTTTATTATATAGCTTAAATTGTCGTCAACTTATTATGCTACATAGCTTAAATTGGACAATTGTCCACAGACATTATGTTTTTTAAATACATGTATGATTTTTATTTTTATTTTGTTTTATAAGTTATGTTATAGAGTATTATCGAAATCATATGAAGAGGATAGATTCATATCTTATATATTGTATATGAGCTTGAGGATAATTACTAATTTTTTTCTTTTGATTTACCTGTTAACTAACTCGACATTGTGAGCCGACTAATTTCTACAAAACTACTCTTTTAGGTAGCCCGAAGCCGGCTCATGTGAACCTTCGAGGCCACAAGGGGATTAGTTTTCTCCTCGTTATATTCGAACCATTGACCTCCACTTTGGAAGGCTGGTTATCTTACCGTTGGGTATGCAGTTGATATTGTATATGTTTTATAATTCTAGTTGCATTATTGAGTCAGCTATACTTAAGATTAATGGTCACACATGGTAAAAAACATGTAAAAATTTAGCTTCGTAAATTGCGAATTTAAAAGCAAAAGCATCAAGTTAGGTTAACACAATCGTCAATATTTATATAATATAGAAAGCCTAAAAAACACAAATAAGTATATGTTGGTACAATACAATATTTTTGGTCAAACAAAGATTTATCTATTGTATATCTTTAATACATTATACAAATGTAAAAAAGAGTTTTACCCATTTTTTTTTTTGTTTTTTCCAGTCACCAACACTTTTTTAAGATATAAAAGTGGCCCAGATTGTTTATATATGATTTATAGGCAGACATAACAGGTCAATGAATAGGAGACTTTTATGAGAAATTTTAAATGTTAGAATTTTAGTACCTATTAAAGAAAAAGAAAAAAAAATGCAATTCTTCCAAACACATCAATGAATAGCTAGAAAACCATTTTTATTAATTTATATACGATATTTTATGTGCTTCGGTGTTTTTTTATTTGGTTGTACAACATAATTTCAGACCGACAATAAAAAATCCATCAAAAAGTTTTTCGGGTAGATTTGGGAGGTTATTAAGTATACTGTTAAAATCTTTGTTTGGAATAAAAAATTGTTTACGTTTGTAATATTTTAAAATATAAAGTCTACGGGTATAAAGTTTAAGGGGTTATTTGTTTATTTTTTAAAGTTATAATAAAACATGTAAATTTATAAATTTACACTTAACTCCATATAATTTATTTAAAATTAAAAATCACTAAATTTTTATTAATTACCTCCACTTTTTTCAAGTTTTTTTCTTCACAAATTTGACACATATATTTTTATGTGTTTTTTTTTTCTCGTCATATTTCTCCACCACAAATTTTTAATTTTGACCAAATCGATTTAATTTTGACTTTTTATTGACCAATCAGATCACACGATTTTGCCTACGTGACAAAATCAAGCGTTCTGATTGGTCTAATTTTTAAATTCATATGATTCAATTTGATGGAAAACTCCGAAATGATGTACGTCTTTTATTATATAAAAGATGCTACATAGCTTAAATTGGACAATTGTCCCCACAGAAGATAAGGAAATTTGGTTTAACTCATTTAAGGTATTATGCCTGATCATTATCCACTTAAGAGCCTTAATTCCACTTGCAACTGTTGTTTATGGTAGCTTATCCTTGAATCTTCATTATCCACTTAAGAGCCCGTGTAGTCAATTCTACGGACATCTCTCCCTAAACCAGTTTGACGCCATCATATTCAAATCCTTCCACACTATTATTACTGAAAAATGCACTTTTTTTGTTCCTTTTTTACTTAACCATACTACGTTGTTTATTTAGTACTATCTAGATCAGGCAAAGGTATTCAATCAAGTTTGGAAGTTCGAGCTTGGCTTGGTTATTTCAAAAAAGTTGCTGATATATAATATACAAGAGTATGATAGCAGGGCACCTAGTCTTGAGCAAGATAATTAGTCAACTAAACCTCTTTTCGTAATACACCCAAAAAATGTAAAAAGGCTAATTACAAGACATATACTGATACCATGCTTAGACCTTCAAGTTTAGCCATATATGCTACACCAAATTAGAATCTTCGTGTTCTCACTGCCACTTAAAACACAAGGTTAATTAGAATTTTTAGATCGATAAGTCATCCGTGTCAATATCAGAGATTAAGAAATATATGACCCGAGAGCATCACAAAAACAAACTGTTTAGAATGAGTAAAAACAGGTTTCGGGTCGTGTTCGGGTTGGGGTGAGATAAACAGGTTGCCCCCTGACCCATTTATTAAATAATTTTTACATCAAACGGGAAGTACCCAAACTAACTAGAGAGTAGGCGATCTGTGACGAATGTGAGTGTAAGGGAAATGAAGAACAGGACACGCCTGTCAGTAATTGAGATATCTAAATCGTTAAGTCGTGTTGCATAGAATTTGGTGGCTGAACGGGTTTTAATAGCTGATGTGCCATTTGCATGTCTTGTAGTCATGGTAGTTTGTGAATTGTCATCGTGGATGTTTTCATTGAAGGGTGATGTTGACTCAGAAGAACTTGAACCTACACCAGATACCATATTAGAATGCCTGCTTAGTCTAGTTATGATGTGTATGTGTGTATTTTAAGCAATTCCTTTTGTTGGAGTTTAATCTATTTAATCTCATAAAGGCTGCAAAAGAAGAAGAAGATTTTGGCATCGACATTAAGGGGGAACTGTTGGACCTTTGGAATCCTTGTGTTCTTTTGTTATAGAGATAATTCTCAAATCATAAGTTTATAATCATGTGTAGGAGAAATACACTTGGGATGCAACAATTAACACAAAGGCTCGAAATTTGTTTAACACACTTGTATCAAGGAGCCTTCGAGACTATATGAATAAGATAAGGATTAAAGGTCGAGCACACAAACCGCCATTTATGCATCAAACTGTTTGGGATGCACTGTGGACAATTTGGGAGTCGCCAGAATTTATAGCAAAATCTGATAGAGGGAGAGCTGCTGGACAATCTAATAAGCGTTTGCCCGTTGCCAGTTCAGTCTCGATCGCTGAGCACAAAAGGAGATTGGTATGTAAATTTTCGGTGCCCATGTTACTTATTTCCACAAAATTTAAACCCAAACCCGTACTGACACGTGAATTTTGTTATAACTGATTTACATATGTGTACTTATTTTGCATAGCTTATATGTCAATGTAGCTTTTTTAACTGTATATGATATACAGAAGGATGTCAATTTTTGACACCGTAAATCAGTTATTATTTAATTATTTAGCATATAAGTTGAATATACATTAAATAAGCTAATCACTTATTATTTAACTGATTTTTATTTGTTTTTGTTTTAAATCCGGTTCACTTGAATATAAAAGCTCTTAGATTTTGTTTTGTATTTTGCTTAATTTTTCATGTTACATGCTGATCCGTCACATTAAATGTGAAAGCAACTTCAATCCATTGTGTATACTTTGGGAGTAGTGTCTTGCATTGCAGCCACTGCCACAGATTATATTGACTTGTAGATGTTGGATTGCAGCCACTGCCACAGATTATATTAACTTGTGGGTTTCTTCTTTGTGGTTTTGCTTTGTTAGCTTTATACTATATCTCTTCGTTATGCTATAGGAAGGATTATATGACTTGTAGATGTTGGATTGCGGCCACTGAATATGTTACTTATTCCAATAATATTAAACTCGTACTGACCCATTCTCATATGAATGCTCGAATGTGCTGCTAATAGCAGAGTATACCATGTTACTTATAAAATTGTAGCATCCACTGTCATTATGTTATATGTGCTTAATTAGTTCTGATGCTAACCAATGTTTTGCATTAATCACATCCATTGTCATTATGTTATAATATATGAATGCTTGAATGTGCCGCTAACAACATGGTACTATTTCCATTGTTTTATGATATAGCAAAAAGAACTTGGAAGGGATCCGACTGCTGCAGAACTGTTTTTCAAACTCATGTGAAGAAAGACAAGAAGACTTTTGTTGACAATGAGGCAAAAGAAACTTAGGTAAGTTGTTTTTACTTATTGAGAAAATTGTTGTTGAATATTCAAGTGTTGTTACTTAATAAGCAAGTGTTACTTTACATCTGCTAAATGTGTCATATTTTTTGTTAATGAAGGAAAAATATATGGAAAAGTATGAAGCAGAGGACTCTCTCGATAAAAAGTCAGGAAACATAGCAAACACATAGATCAGATGGGCAAACCATGTTGGCTCAAAGAAAAGGAAGTTTTATGGTCTTCCATCGGGGTTTGATAGGTATATTTTTGAGCATATTGTTGATTCAATCGGTCAGACTTCACAAAACCATGAAATGGTTTAGTTACGTGAGATGCTGGACTGCCAAAAGATCCAATATGATCTTCTAAAAGTGGAGCAGGTACGTATGAAAGCAACACAGGAAGCACACACAGAGAAGATTGACCAGGTTATTAAATCTCAGAGTTTGCTAGAGGATGATTTAAAGGTGATTCAAGGTGCTACTCAAAAAGTTCTAGATTTGCTTCAACGCCGCCATCCTGCTGTGTAGATGCTTAGTTCGATTTAAAGGTGATTCAGGTAGCAATGTTGATAAGAAGTAGCAGGTTTATACTATTTGGTTAAATTTACAAGTAGCAGATTTACAATATCCGGCAGCCTTTTAATACTTATTGTTGAAGTAGCAGTTTTACGGTTTAAATGACACCTTATGTATGACTTGAACCTTATCATTGTTTGTTATACTATATACTTTACTGAATCATTGTGTCTCTTGAGGAAGTTATTATGTTTCATTTGTATTATTTTAAATTGTTGGAGCTTAATAAAGTGACATTTGTAGTGCAATATAGAACCCACCATGTTCAAACGAGAAAGTTTTGCGACAACAAACACTGAATTTGCGACATTTGATAAAAAAATTGCGAAGTTAAGCGACGTCTAATGAGAAAAAGCGACGTAATTAGCGTCTGGAATAGTGATGGATATGGATTTTTGGGATAGAACTTGCGACAAGCTTACGTCTCGCGAAGCCAAGTGAAAATCTGTCGCAATGTTTTTTGAGACATCATTTCCAGTCGCTACGCGTGACAAACTTGTTTGTCGGTATTGATGACGCTAATTTTTTGCGACGTCGTTTGATGTGACGCACAATCTGCGACATTTTAACACCGACATGTACCTACCCATCGCAAAATCTGACGCAATGATAAAATCTGTCGCTAAATCTGTCGCTAAAGTGCGAAATTCTTGTAGTAAGTAGCTTCACTGATAAACCATCAAAGTGATGACATTGTACGTATTCTTACTATTTTCTCTTCTAAATGGTCTTCTAGGCACATAAAGAAGCTTTAAAAGTATTCTGCAGCGAAGGTATTGCTAGAAGTTCAAGTGCAGAGTTACTTGCCACATTATGTCCTCTCGCCATGCCTTTTAAACATTTTGAGGCTTATTTCATTTGCGCAGCTATGTGTCTCACTTTTTAAGTAATTTTAGTATCAATCTCTATATTATAATCTATAGAAAGAACATCAAAGATGGCGAGCTGCAAAAGACAATTGTGAAAGATAGGTTATATTACAATCTGTTACAATCATTAAGTTGAGCAAAACATACAATCCAGTAAAAAATTAAATGAGCATTACTATTTTGTTACATTAAAAAAATAATATCAAAGTTTAATAATTCATTTGATGATTTAAAACTCATCAGAATAACCTACACATTTGGCGAATTATACATAAGCACTTCTATGTCATAAAGTAAGAAAGTGACCACAAGTATATTATCTAAAGATAAAACATAGTAATTGCCATTTTTGAGTGGAGTATATAACAAAATTTCCTACTTTATAGAATCTGTTCATGTAAACATTGCAAACCGATTAGTATGACTTTATGTCGCAATAGCTAGTTACAAAACGCAGTACCAAACAGCCCTTAATGTTTCCTACTGGAATAAGAAAAGCTTATCAAAGCATCAAATTGTTTTATAATTGTGATGGATCAAACTCAAAATTCGACAATCTAGCATAACCTCACCCATTGAACACATACCTGATTTCCCTTGCTAATTGAATACATACCTTATTTCCCTTGCTTCCTTTTTCTCTTCTTCAAGAGGATCAGCATAACCTCGCCCGTTAAACAATTTAGTGAAATCCATTCATCTTGTCTAATCACCAAATCATCAATCAATAAAATTTGTATAAAAAATATTTGTTAATGCCCTTCAAATGTACCCGAGAGGTAACCATGGTTTTCGGTCAAATGCCTAAAGTATTGTTTATGCATAACTCTCATCATCCTACGAAACAATAACATGACAACCGCTCTCATTAGCAGGATATACTCCTTTTACTGTTCCATATAGGCTTTCAATTAAATCCAACATGAAGCTACAATACTCTCGTTAATGTATGTTTGATTTATCCTATAAAATTATAGGATAATATACCCTTTTATGTAACCTTCTATCCCAAAATAAGCTTAGCCAAACACTCCCTAAGTCCCAAAAAATATTAGCCAGGTCGTAAAACCTATAAACCTACAAAACAAATGATGTATTTAAATTAAACTCTCCCTAGACTCCAAATATAAAGTATGACATCAAATTCCAGTAGCCTTACATGTCGTATACTGTTCTGCACATAAACTTCAACATGCCACAACACAACAAAAAACATAAAGCACCAATAGCCTTACATGTTGTATACATGATCTTCTACGCCGAATTTAACCACACAAATACCTATTTTTTTCCTTGTGGGCATCCTAAAATCGTATCATGTGAAAGTCTATTATTAGTAGATAATCATTTAAATGTATAAACTGAAAAAATTTAAGAAGAACAAGCACAAGATGTGAAATATACCTTAAAGACATCTCTTATTATGTGTACTTCATTTTATGAATTTCAAATATTAGCCCCCTTAGCTTAACAACGAATTATGTCCAACGCATTACTCAGTGACAAATGTTGATTTCCAAAAACCACAAAAACACAAAACCAAATTATACTTTGATATAATAGTGATTATTGTGAACTAATATTGATTTTTTAATTTTGTCAATGCTTTTTCTATCATTCAAGTCTTATAGATGCTTCGTCAAATGTGTTGATACCTACACTTATGGCAAAGACCGAAAGGCCCTATCATTATAACATGATAACATATGTATGAGATAAAATAAGATACTAACAAATACAAATCTAACAAGATTACCACTGTATTTTCCATGTTGAAGTTATTAACCTTTGTTTGAAATACATACACATAACTTGCATGTTTCCTAAAATATTGAAAGAATATATGTTCAACCAAATACAATATCAGCACAATAAGTAAAAACAAAACACAAAACATACCTTGGATGGTTTTGAGGCAGAAGTTCGGCCGATTTAGGAAAACGAACACAGGGTCTAAATTAGATTATAAATTACAAAACAAACATACATTGAGTATTTGATTAATCAAAAATAATATTGGAATCTTTTGTTTGATCAAAGATACTCGTTGAACTCTGATTGTAATCTTTATTTATGATTTTGGATCACCATTCGAATAATATTGGAATTCCAGTGATTTGAAACTGAAGTTGAATAATCATGGTTAATGATAGATCAAAAGTTGTGAGATGAAGATGAGATTAGGGTTATCTGATGGAATGGGTGATTCAGGGGATTTTGAATTTTGAAATTCCGCTAGAGTAGGGAAATCAGTTTCAGTTGAATGAGAGAATGACTAGATTGTGTTAATTTTGGAAAAAGGCATTGAGGTGTTACAATAAGATATCAATTTTGTTTTGGAATGTATTCCACAATGTCCAGCTTGCTCCAAGGGTTGAGACGTTTGTTTGTGGATGCAATGTACCAGGTTCGATCCTTGCAAGCGTCACTTTTTACACATTTTCTAAAAAAAATAATTAATTGTGGACAAAAATGCCCTTTGAGGTGGCATTTAGTATTGCCATGTCATGCCATGTCACATATGCCAAGTCATGTCCTTGCTGCTATATATAAGCAAAAGCAAAATAAAAGGATCAAAACTCTTTTTGCTTAGTGACGATCGGGTTTACATAAATGTGGGCCAAACATAACCACTGCAAAAAAGTTCTACGTGTCTTGTTGGTCCGGTTAACCTTACCCATTTAGCCCGACTACAATGGCCATCTGAATTCTGAAACGTACCCACCCCATTTGAACCTGACCTTCCTTATATTAATCGGTTTGGGTTGACCCGATCAGTTTGACCCTTACTTGTTTCCACTATCGGTCAACTTGAACTTCCTGGTCAAATCAGGTCCCATTGACTACGATTCGTTCCAAACGACTTTTTATGTCCACAATTTTTAAAATTTTTAAAATTTTTTTATTTTAAAATTAATAAATTAAGATTACAAAAACAAATACATTTGTACATTCGCAAAATCATTTATAAAGTTTTTATAAAGTTTTTTTTTAAAACAAATATTTATAAAGTAACTAACTGTAATTTGTGAAACAACACGATACATACCAATATTATAATTGAGAGATTACTTAGGGTGCTTTTGATATTCTGGTATGGTATGAAAGAATGAAAATCATGCTCATTAAATTTGTTTGGTTTGTGGTAATCAACTTTTAAGTGGGCTCTTAGATTTGGAATAGTAGAAATTTTGATTCCACTTAAATGTCCTTGATTTTACTTGATTCCATATAATAAAACTAACTTCATAACCCGCCCGATGGGCGGGGTCGCTTCATAATATTGTTTGATGAAATCTAATTGTATGTAAATCAATAACGAATAACAACAAATATCTTAAGCACAACAATTGAAAAGAAAATTAAAGTGTTAATG
>BQNB010081955.1:0-29472 GCA_026074375.1 Tanacetum coccineum
CCATTATATTAGTTGGATGCCTTATAAATAAAATCCACAATTAGGGTTAACATGAAACCGGCAATTTTTGATCTTGAAATTAGATTAGGTTTTTGTTAATTTGGGGGGAAAATGATGAACATTAGTTTGAATCTGGCTATCGAAATTATTGGTAGAAGGAAGTAAAGTTGCTAAATTAAGTCCCTTATGTTTGCTAAAACTGCCGAAAATTAAGATGCTTCTCTTAGAAGCTTTGTGGGTAAAATTACTAAGTTAGACACTCTAGAATTTGAGTATTCTTTTTTAGAGAGGCATTCATGGTCTTTTTCAAGTGATGTATATTGGTATAGATAGATTTAACATTTGCCGAATACACAAATATATTATAAACTTTATTATTTAACATTCTTGCATTTTATGAATATTTATACATAAACTTAAACAATAAAGAACAACTTATATAATACATTTAGAGTTATATACCATATGTATATATAATGTAAATCTAACTATCCATACATATGCAAACATGACATATGATTCAAAGTAGGTACAAATGAAACTACAACTTTAAAAACACCGTATATGTGTTGGATGGATTTTTATAAGTATTAAAAAAAGAAAAAAAGATCTTGATACAAATTACTTAATTAAACAGGTTTTCATCATTGATAAATGGCTGAAATTCGAAAATGATAGCGTAATTAAGAAAATGAACTTTATGTCATTCTAGATAGGCCCATCTTCTCCAAATGCAATCTTTCAAATCTATGAGTCGTTCGAACCCGTGTGTTGCACTGGGCTTAGTCTTGTTGGTCATTGGGGTTTTTCTTATGTGGTTATATGAGTTGTTATATATTAAGGTGTACAGAACTTGTCATGAGTTAGTGAAGTTGTCACGCCATTCCATTTAACATTTGTTTATCCCATTAAGGAACTATTAAACTATAAACGAATAAGTTTAGTTTAAGTAAAATAAAAAAAAACAGGCGTAGATTATTACACGTGCGATGCACCGGCCTTCTTCTCATGCCATGATGGTAGTCTACCTATTTCTCCACCACAAAATATTCTTTATATACCCCTTGCAGCAGGGCAACTTTTTTTTGTGAAACTGTGTATATCATCTATGTGTTTTGAGCATCGTTTAATTTGAAAATGTTACATTTAATCAAAATTTATATAATGCATTTTTAACTTATTTATGAAGAACTAATATGCTCATCTCGTCTTATTTAACAATAAGCATTCACATCAAAGTTCTATAAGTACAAAGCTTACAGATACTTACTAGGACCCTGTAAAGTTAAACAACCGCAACGTATCCGGTACCTATTTCCACTACTTCATCAAGATCCCCGAAACAAAGCAGAACATGATAATCTGAGGTGTAGTGCAGGGATATCTTCACATCAAAATTACTACTATATGTTATTAGACAAGAAAAGTATGACTATTATTTGTGCTTATTTGACTACTTTGAAAAGAAATAAACAGGTCTGAGATCATATATAAGGCCCGCTTTCCTACCTGCTTGTTTTTAAAGTAGATAAGCAGTTTATCTTTATCAAACGCCCGTTCATGGTGTGTTTGGGCGATCTTAACAGCTTATCCAGTTTTACAGGTTACATATTATAAAAACACACTTTTCACCTCCAAAAACCCCACATATAGACTTGGAAGATAAGAGAAAGTCACGTGGGCTGTTATATTTAGCCGAGTCAAAAACTTAATTTTGGGCCGTAAACGGTACCGATGCTCGTATTTGGGCATAAAATGATAGTACTTAGAAAAGTTATCATGGAATCAAATGTTCCCCCCCCCCCCCCCCCCCCCTCCCCCCCCCCCTCTTTATAGGAAGATAGCTATGATTGAGTTTTTAAAAACCCATATAATAAGCTACTCAAATAAGCTCTGCCCACATACAACTGAGTACGTAAACAGACACGGTGAAACCAATCCTAAAGAAAGTCCACGTTGTATCTCTCATTTCCCCTAATAGTAACTAATGGAAGTATGAAAGACTCTAGATTTAATTTCTTTTCCTACTGAAACACGGATAAGCAAGCAGTGATCCTTCCATACTATTGAATTAACTTGATTTATTGCTTAAAGGACATTTCTTTTACCTGATGTTTGAGACACAGACCTGACTGGGACGAGAGGATGAGTGTGATAGAGAGAGAGAGAGAGAGATTCACTTACATGAATCTCCTCTTCACGTCTTAACTTAGATGTTGAGCCCGGACGGGAAGACCACGTGGGGTGTTGACGTAAGCAACAATACCAACGACCATGATGGGAGAAGTCTCAATGATGGTAACAACATCACTTGTTTCCTTCTTGTGAAGCTCTGTAGTTAAACAAACAAACACAGGTCAACAAAAAGATCATTTGGCGCAATGTGTTAAAATTTGTTTCGGCTTATATAGATGCCTTAAGGCAACAAAAAGTGAGCTGCTGAAACAGTTACCAAGCCTTCATCAGTTCTACCTCTAGATGAAGCCATTTATGCTAAAATATGTTAAGGATAACAACGCATTAGTCGAGTTACGCTTGATGAAGGCCAGCTATATTTTTTAAGATCAAGACTTGCTCCAAAATACTAATAAGAATATTTTTAGTAAGCAATGCTCGACATATGCAAATTACCTCTTCGTCTTCATATCCAGATTAACCAACCCATATGAAACTTTTAAAGATAGAACATTTTAAAATAATGAGCGATAAGATTTTTTTTATAGTAATAGTAAAACACATATATTGCAGCAATAATGAATATTTCCATAATCAATTTTAAAATTCAAAATAAAATACATGTTAAAATA
This sequence comes from Tanacetum coccineum, assembly GCA_026074375.1. Classification (NCBI taxonomy): domain Eukaryota; kingdom Viridiplantae; phylum Streptophyta; class Magnoliopsida; order Asterales; family Asteraceae; genus Tanacetum; species Tanacetum coccineum. The sequence continues at coordinate 2,808 of BQNB010081955.1, forward strand.
GCTCTTTCATGTATCGGCTCCTTTGGCATGGGTCAAAACAGGTTTTTTCGATACGGGGTCAAATGAAATGATGAACACGTCACATTAACCTCACAATATACTCAAACAATGTTCTAGTGAGTCCGCTGCATGGACTGTTGGTTTTGCTTACGGTTCTGCTAGAAATGTTGTTGTCTGTTATTATATGAGTGTTTGGATCAGGTCATTCTGCTTCAGTTCTGCTGCAATTTTAAGTGAGTATTTTTTGTGACTTCTTCAAAAGGTTCTGTCATGATAATTAAGTTTGGTTTAAGTAAAATAAAAAAACAGGCGTAAGCAATAACAGAATTCGTAAACTGATAATAAAAAGATCACCTTCAATCGTTGTTTGCTATCTTTGTCCCAAAAGTTAAAAGCACCATCAGATCCTTCAGATGCAAATGTGTGATGGACCTGAAAAGCGAGATAAAAGGCTAAAAATGTTAAATTTTGCAACAATAGGCTATTCATATTTACCATTAGCAGTAATAACAAAATATCTTACAGGATGAAAACTAAGTGAATTATGGGAAATATCATTTGTTCCATCTAAAAGACCTGATTCACATCTTCATGTGTCCTTGTATTTTCACCTCCTACAGCACTCCCATCTTCAACCATGTTAGTACCAACATTCTCATACGGAGCGAGTAGTTCATAATCCACTTCAACTTTTACTAGCGCTATGCAGGTAACATGACCTGTACCATTCTTCTGGAAAATGCAAGTCAGCATTTTGGGAAGCAAAAAAGAGACAAAATGAAAATTAAGCCAAATCATTATCCTCGATTCCACATAAACTGTTTTATTTTTTATCTTTTTTGGCCCTCATGAACATTTCTCTTGGCTACCACTTTAACTGAGTGAACATATAACCAATATATGATTAGAACTATGAGCTTAGCATGTTATTAGTCGATATGCATGGTAAAGATTCTATCTAGGTCCCCGTTGTCTTAAACTTTTATAGAAATAGGGAAATTAGAAGACGAACCTCATCCAAAAGACCATCGTGTACAACTCGGGATCCTACTTGTACAACTCGGGATCCTCTCTTGTCAATGTGTCGCTTTCTACTCGACGCCACCAAGTTTGCTTGCCTGCCAAAAAAAATCAGCTTGTTACCTACTTTTGTTTATGAGGAAATTGAATAAAAGCATGTTATTTCTTACCAAAAGCAAGCATCATCAAGCGTGTAAGCACATACATTATACCTCGTAGGTCCAAACTTAATGACACTGAAAATAGCATAGTTACCCATTCAAACAGCCTCTTGACCCATTGGCAACCATGAAATCGGGTTCCCGACCATGGCAAACCATCCTAAGACATCAAGATTCTCTTTATAATGGAAGAAGCATTCCCAAGTTCTTCAATCATTCTCATTCTCTCAGCTTCATACAACCTAACTGCCATTGCCTTTTCTGTTGTTTGATAACCACAATTATAATTTGACCTTAGCTTATTAACCATGTGCATACATTAATGTCTTTAAAAGGTGTGTGCATCGCATACCTTGTTTTTCCGTTGCCCCAAATGATAACTTGTTATAAAGTGTCGGCATATTAATTTATCTGTCACTTTTTATAAAGAAGCTTGTCTTTTCTGTTTGCTACCCCATTCACTCATGAATAGGCTATTTTTAAAAACGCGCTTAAAAAACCGGTCATAAGTCGATCAATATCTATATTCAATTTAAATAGCCTCATAAATCATGGTTATCAGATCCCTAATTTATCTCATCGAAACACCGATTTATGCAACAATCTAAAAAAATTAACCACACAAACAAAGATAAATTAGTCCACAACATTTACCCAAGAACGGAGCCCCATCAAAACACCGATTTATTCGACAATCTAAAAAAATTCTAGGCTGTGGAACATAACCACACAAACAAAGGTTTAGTTGCACAGTCTTTGTACATATATACCTGGTGAAATTTACCTTTTTCATGTGTTGCTGGTATTAGATTCAGGGGATTGAAGCCTGCACAGTATACCTAGTGAAATTCACCTTTATCATGTGTTAACTAAGATCAGTCAAATCATGAAAAACAAAATTAACAAAACCCCCTAATTCTTACGTAAACCCTAATTTTAAAATCAAAGAGAAATTGAAAACAAAAACCTCCAAAAGCAAAGTAACCTGCAAAAAATTATCCGAAAATAAAATTAATGAAACCCCCAATTATCACATAAACCCTAACTTCAAAATCAAAAAGATATTAAAATCAAAAAACTCAAAACCCACACAAAGTTTATAGGAAGAAGCCTTACCTCAAAACCCACACAAAGCTTCAAGAAATCAGTATCATCTATGTGTAAAGATTGGGGGAAGAATGTTTAAAGAACCTGCAGTAAACTCCAACTGTTTAACTTTTGCAAAAGGAATTCGAAAGGATGTAATTGAAACTTTGGTGTTGGTTAATAATATTAGGAGACAATTGAATTGGGCGTTGTTACAAAACCTTCTCATATGCTCGAGATTCATTAAACAGGGACGATGAAAACTTTTGTACAACAACAGCAGCATGGGGTATAACTCACATGGAAACTTTGTACATTTCTGAAAGCATGTACTCCTCTTAAAGCGAAGAGGACCCAATCTTTATATATAATAGATTTATACTCATTAAATGAATTTAATAAATCATCAAGTAATACGTGACTGTTTAGCAGATCCATTAGATAAGTATAAACAGAGTTGAAAGTTTGTATCGAAGAAAATGACAGTATCAAGAAGGATATAAAGTTGATTTCTTAAGTGTTTGCAAGCAGTTAATAGAGGTTTATTTTGTTTAGGTATAACACAACAAAAAACTTAATTGTATAGGTACTATTAGGGTTACTGAAATGGGCTTTCTTTATCGATTATAATGGAATGGCCTGACATTTTGACATAGTATATTTGTTTGGGCCGAAATTCCATCAGTAAATAAAAATCAGAATGTAACTAACACGTAAAATGAATGCTTCATAAACGAACATATAAACAATAACATCAGATCAAAAATAATAAGCACGAAAACCAAGTATACCTTTTATGCATCAGAAACAAAACTAAAAAACATTTATCCATCAGAAGATAATAAAAATAAAATTTGTTAAAAATTAGATCAACTAAAAACATGTATCGTAACCAATATAAACAAAAGTCATAAATTTTACATAAACACTTTACCTATCCGCAATATTTAAGAAAGCATAGTAAAAAAAGAATTGAAAAATAAAATATATTAAATCATAAACATATATAAGCACAAATATCATCATTTTGATCATTGGCAATATACAAAATATGATGGGCTCAGGCCCAACGTTAGATACAGCTCATTTATTAACATTAAATGCTTTTAATATATTTAATTTATGATACAACGAATGTATGTTAGCATGGAACCGTGTGGCATTAAATCATGCATAATGACAAACGATATAACTTCACTCAAATACCTATATTTATACCAACAATCTCAACATAGTGTTTTTCATATTTTTTTCACATATTATATTGACTTATAAACTTATAAAAAAATGGCTCCACGTTTGGTTTTGTTTCAAGAACTCGCTGAAGCTGATGGTGGATCAACGAAACTTCAGGATCAAATGTATGTCATATTCCAGAGGGAGGTCCGGAAAGAAGAAGATTATGGGAGATTCGTGCTTCGCCAGGTAAGTGAAGTTACTGAACGGTTAAGCAATCGTGAGTCTTACATTGCTGAGATGGAGATTCTTGGGCCTCGCATGCTTGTTGTTCAACCTCTCGGTTACATGAGAGAGATTTACAACCAAGAAACTGAGAAGCTTAATTCATTAAGAGAAGCGTTGGCTGCATCTCAAGTCCGTTTGCGTAGAAAGTGGTGGTATTGTAGCAAGATTTTGACCATATGATTGTGAAAGCATTGTATGGTAGGGTTCGTTTCCTATTTTCTACTTTTTTGATGAATGATGAATGTTTTTTTATGAATGATTTAGCTATGAAAAAAACAAAAGTATCTGATATGGCTCTCTCTGGGCTAATACGTTGCCACTTTATATGAATTTGGGCTGACAATCCATCATCATCTATCAAAATCTGAATCAGATGGTTCTCTATTAAATAGACAACTATTAGGGTTATTGACATGGACTAATTGTCTATTATAATGGACTGGGCTAATTGTCAGATACAACAGAAAACCCTCATAAACTACTTTTATATATAATTGTATATTCTAAATAATAAAGAAGCACAACAAACTCGCCTATATATACTATCATTCAACATTAAAATTTTAGACTAAATTTATATACAAATTTTAAACCACAAAATAACATTATCTTCCAACTAAAAAATGGCAAATGACATAGCATTCAAACTCAAGATGCTCGGTCAAGTAAACCATGAAGCAGACAGGGAAATGCAGATCTTAACATCCGTGGCTAACATCATTGAAGATATGATTAAAAATGGAAATAGGAGACAGTTTTTCATTGAGTCTCACGAAAAGGTAGAAGACTCATATCTGAGTAATAAAACAAAAGCCTTCTTGATCAAAGTTAGGGCATGTTTGGTACATAAGATTGTCAAGAGATTATGCTTATTTTTTAAAAAAAATAAGCTACTTAAAATATAAGCTTTATTTGGTAGACAAAATTATAAAAGATTATAAAAAAAATCTTTCATAATCTTTTAAAATCAAATGCTACTTCATGCAGCTTATAAAAATAATCTCTTTTCATAATCTCTATTACCATCTCCATCTTCAGCTTCATCTCCAGTTCCAGCAATAGTTACTTTTGCCAAACATACCCTTAGAGAGGAAGAACTGAAAGCCCTTGCAGATCCAATGGAGATTATGAAAGACATATCAGAACATCTGAATCTTAAGCATATTTTCTGTGAAAATATGAAGAATATGTGAAATATGGCATGGATCTAATAATTATTGTGTTTGTTTGTTACAATTATTCGTCGCTATGACTTATGTTTCTTGAATATGTTTCTCTAATTTTGCATGATGTATGCTTTCTTTTTGAAGTATCAATCAAATGAATATAATTTAAATCGGTTATTTTTATTTATTACTTATGTTATAAGAATTAAAAATGCAATATTGAAAAAGTTATAAAATAATTAATTCTAATGCAAGTGAAAACATATAACATAATTAATTCTAATTAATTTAAATGAGTAGATTTAAGACTATTTTATAAAATTGTTTGAAGTGCTTAATGTCAACATATTTCTGATATATAAAGATATAACTAAATAGCATCAGAAGTTAAAAAATGTAACAATAATAACTTATTAAAATGAGTTTTGTTCGATGAAATATATCATAAGATTTGAAGATGACTTTTACCAAAATAAAGTGTACAATAGCGTCTAAAAGAAGAGTCACGTCACATCAACAACGGTTATAGCTACTATAACGTTTAATACAAAGTATATTAAAAAAATGATCACAAAACGACACTAATCATATTTTACATTTAATTAACTAACATTTCACATTCTTCAAAACGTGTCCAACGGTTTTGAAAATAAACCATCCAACTTACTTGCACAACCATTATATATACGCAACACACACTGGATCGGAATCTAAAACAAAATAAAATAAAACCCCACTTTATTGCTATAGAATTGTCATAAAACACAATGGCTCTAAAGCAACAAATTATTGATCGACTTAACGAATAGATTGATGCTGATAGGAAGACAATTAATTGTACAACAACCCTTCTAAGGGAATTGTTGGTAGATGGAGATCAGAGAGAAGAAAGTATTGAAGAAATCCTAAAGGTAGCACTTACCAAACTTCATCAGTACGCACACCTATACCTTGTTCTGCTAAACAAAAAAGATTGTGAGAAGATGACAAAACTTACAGATATGCTGGTGAAGATGAGAGTACTTGTGAATCAGAAAATGGATATGCTTAAGGAAATCATAGAAATGTGAATAAATACTTTGGTGAAAACTTTTTGTTTTGAATTGTAACCATGTCTAATGGATTATAATTTCTACTGTTGTTTAATATTTCTAGTTTATCTATGTTTTCACCAATCAACAACAATGTGGTTTCTAAGACGAATCAATGTAAATGGTTTATGATTAATATTGATGTTTAATGACTTTGTTTAATATTTCTTGTTTTATTTTTTTTTCTACCCATGTTTAAGTTTCATCGATTTTATGCCTATCATATAACAGTTAAAATAATTTTGTTACGCAAGTTGTTTATTCTGATGTGTTATGTTTACTGATACAATATAATATATTTGTATACAAACATCATTTATAAACCATATAACAAAATAGAAAAACATTATGAACATATAAGATAAATCGGATGTTGAAAATAAAAATTATAATACAATATATACCTTTAATTTAAGTTGCCTAGTAAAAAAGTTGATACATTGCAATGATTATATTATTCAAAATATAAGTGTTATGATTATTTAACATATTTACTATAAAAATCACATCAGAAGTTTCAAACCATACACACAACATGCAGCATCAGAATCGATATCATTTCCACCAGTAAAGCAAACACTACACGTGTAAATTAATGATAATACATACACGTAAATGCATACACGGCCATACACGTACTACCATCTACGTAACCAACTATATTTAAATTTAATTAATATAAATAATTATATATAGAATCTCTTTATTTAAACCAACTACTACACATAGTCAGTCTCATTTTAATCAAAAGTTAAACATATTAACACAAACACCTTATGATGGCATCATACTCACTTTCACCACTAACTCATTAGACCGTGTTAGAAATACAACAAGAAACGCAAGATGAGCTTAAAGTGTCTTGATATTTGACTACATTGAGCTTAATTATCGAATATAACGTCAGAAGAAGAGAAATCTTAATTGCTCGATTACGTGCCATACTATTCAGCCCAACCAAAGAGGTTTCTATAGACAACATAATCAGGCTTCAACAATGTGACATTGAAAGAGTTTAGCATATCATGCAAATGTTAATGAAAGTAAACAATCAGATCCAAAAAAGGGTAAATTTTAAGATTTGATTACATTCATGTAAATCAAACGTGGTCTTAGAAGAATAAATGGTTGTTTATGAAGTTAAGGATTGATGGTTGGGAGTATGACGAAAAGCACAATGTGTTTCTGCTTTTGTTCTTGCATGATCGAAATATGCTTATATTGAATCATTTAGTTAAATCCGTAGTTTATTTTGCATGGTTTGTAAGTTTTTAAATTATGAATAATACGTAGTCTTTGGGTAATATCTACTTAATTATTGAAAGCAAATCACTATTGTTAAACGCATAAACTTAATATATACTATATGATCACTATTTAAATATTTTGTACAATTCATAATTATATTACAAAGGAGTTACAATGATGAAACATTCAATTAATACACCCCAAAAATAAGAAAAGAAAATGGTCTTTGAACAAATAGTACAACTATATTTATAACAACACCTATAATGCACAATGAAAACTCAACATTTGTAACAACATCAATCAACCCAACCAAATCCTGCATTACAACAGATATCTACACATGAAGATATAGACAATGAAAGAAAATCAAAAACGTTACAAAAACAATTAACAGATATCATGCTTAATGAGGCACGAGAAGATCTAAATTTGTTACACAGCTAACAACGCTAGGGATCAACATAAGTGAAAAACGATCTCTAGAGAAATGATGCTCGGGGAACTACGCAAATCAAACCCTTCTACCATTTGTGATAAAACGATTACCTACTTTAACATATTGCGAGATATCGATATGAAAACAGTAAACGACATAACGGGGACAGTGTATGAAACACACAAAATTATTCGCGAAAAATGTTAATACAAGGACGTGATCAAGAAACTATAACATTGGAAAAGAGTTTGTTTCACTCAATTCTTATTCAATAAATTTATGTTATTTATTAATGCCTAATTATAAATTAATAAAAGAAATATACATGTAATCATGTGTGAAGTTGGAAAGTGCAACTGTTTGACAGGTGACATAACCAATGTCAGAGGAGAAAAGCACGCAATAGAAAAAAGTTATCATTACATCCTTTATTATGTGATATGCATGTAGCTTATTTAATACTATACGTGGACAAAATTAGATTTATTTTAATATTCCATTAATCGTTTAGTTTGAATTGTTTATTATGGATTGAAACTATACTTGGAATTTGATGGGAATCTACTTACATGGATTGCGAGTATAGAGACTCGTAATATGTATAATTAGTTTTATAATTAAATTGCATGCTTGTATTTATAAGGTGCACTATTTTAATTTTGTTGTTTATTTTTTTCTTTCAAACAAAAAATAAATAACAAAATTTTTTGATGCTGATTTAACAACTAAATTGATCAAAATTGAACTACAAATCTATAAATGGTAAATAATCGAATTAAGTTTGATTAATGAATAAAATAATTTTATGATACCAAAAATATAACACATGAACAAAGTAAAACAGAAATACATAATTCAGCCAACAACAAAAAAATATAAATAATAACAACAATAATGATACATGATTGAATTTACAAAATATATAACAAAGAAGCATTCAAATTCAACACATAATAGCAATATACATACTATTACAATTTAAATTAAATTTTCTCATAAACGCTTAAGGATTTCTTCAAATGCTGACGTTTTTTGTAAATTTTGATTTACAACTTGCAAAATTCCACAAATACTGCGATATCTGCTGATGTCTTGATCATGAAATAAGGTAAGGAAAACTATAGCCTTATCAGATACATTACAACTTGGTAACTCACGTAATTCGTTTATCATAAGTTCCCTTAACTGAATTTTCTTTGTTATCTGGTAAATGAGTTTAGAAAGACATAGAGAAATGTGTGAGACGCATTGTCCAATTCACTACGAACTAAACTCAAAATTTGATCTTTCAAATCGAAAATGGATGATCCGACAGATTCTTCATTCGTATTTGCCATGTTGAATATTATGGTTTGTGACAAAAATTTTAAACTTCTTCAAATGATTTAACTGGAAACTACTTATAGGAAGTTACATATAGGCTGATAAATGCCGGTGTTAATATTTGTTTTATGTTTTACTTTAAAAATTATACACGGTATAATACTTATAATGAAATAATAACTATAATGCCCAATTTAAAAGACAAAAATACATAAAAACATGGATGCATATAAACATAAACATTAATACAATAATATTCAAAAACATATAAAATATAAAAATAATAAACATAAACATCAGTCTTTATCAGAATTACAATTATCTTGAGAATCTTTATCTTACTCTTCTTCTTCTTCATTTTCCTCATCTTCTTCATCATCATCATCTTTTCATCTTCATTTTCCTCATATTTCTTTTCCTCATCTTCTTTATTTCATTCTTCATCTTCTATTTTTGGATCTTTATGTCCTGATTCTAGTTTTTCTTCTTTTATATTTATTAGCTGATGTTTATTAATATCATCATGTTTTTTTTAAAGCCAGATCATCTATCTTTCTTTTTTTACTCACATTCATATCCTTCATGTTGATAGATTGAGAGTAGTGAGTAATGGTTAAAAACTAATAGATCGTTGTAGCTCTAGTTTGTTAAGAACTAATCTAGGATAATGATAACATAGGCGAAATATTCAAACATAGAATCAATATTATCATAACAAGGTTTTACCAAACATTCCAAGACCCAATATTATTTGATCAGAACAATACGGTTACATCAATGAACTGTAACAAGGATCAATGAAAACCTTGATTACCTTGAGGCTAAAACTACATATGGCGTCTACATCTCTACGCCTGGACACACACACTTTTCCTGGTGTTTACATCTTGACACACATAAAACAATATCTAGGGATCTCTTTATATAGTAGAGTTTATCTAGATTTACAATGGAAAACATAATTGTATAAGGAAACTAAATCTTTTAATTCTTTAATAAACTTCATCTTTATCTTTAAGAATCATATCTTTTGGAATCTTTTATCTTTTGTAGAATAAACTCCACCAGCTTGTAGAATTCCATAATGCTAGATTCAGTCCTTATGTTTCATTCTTGTTTTGTCTTATCAACTCAAATATAATTCCCAACAATCTTCCCCTAGTTGATAATGACAAAACCAAATAAGCACAAACTTCCCCTAAAGTTAATATACGAATGAAAATTTCCCCTTAAGCTACCAAGGATCTACAAGTTGCAAATCATCAAATCTTCTTCCCCTTTTTGTCAATATCAAATACGAGACTAAAGTATGCAACTTTGATCTTCACAACTATGAACCAATATTACACTTCTAATCCAAGTATTCCAATGACCCAAATTGCCCTTCATTACGCACCTTAAGAAAAATAAACTTGAGCAGTAGAAACTTACATTAGCATTAGTAACAAAGACTAGCAGTAGTAAAAACCTTCACCTTAATGTAGCATATAAATGGTTAAACATTTTAACATTAAGCTTCCCCTGAAACCCGTATGTTAACCATTTCTTGAATCTTCAATTCTGTAAGCTCTATGTAATGATTACTGATGAAGAAAACTAAGTATAACGAACTTGATGCTGAAGTAGAACAACACAAACTTGTGTCTTATATCTTGCACTATCCACGTGACTTCGAACGTATACCCAAATCGATGTATAGGGAGACCGCAATCTCTTAACAATTTATCCTCATCTTCTATGAGACACATAACCAAAGTGATAGCGAATGTGAGCATTGAGCACCATAAGAAAAATCACACACATTTGCTATATTTGTCAATTCATCATCACATCGTTTCTAAGCACGAACAAGTTACCTCCAAATGTTGTAAGCCATTTGAGATATGATAAGAACACAAACCCAAATAATTCCACTTCATCGTCAAATAGGTGATAAATAATAATCTTCGTAACCAATTAAACCAAGAAATCCAAAAACAAGCTATTTAAACATTTAAACCAAAATCAATCCGTTAGCTTCCCCTTAAACGAAGCATTCGAGATCTAAAACGTATGTGTCAACCGCTATTGATTATTCCTGGCAGTACTAACTGCTTTCTAATAGCAGTAGTAATACAAACAAGCAGTATAAACTGTTTACACAAAAATGCTTATAGCAACACTTTTTCCTGTCATAAAATTGTCGCAAGTGTGTCACAAAACTTTCATCTTTGGCTGCAATAGGTGTACGTTAGCAGCACTAATCTTGTATCCAAACCCAAAAATGCTTTAAACATAGCAGTAGTTGTACTTTTACATTATGTTCGAGAACAACGAGTAACATACCAATAATGCTTCTTTTAAGATTTAAACCAGATACTCTTGAACAAATAGCTACATAATCCATAGCTAAACATGAAAATCTTTAAATCCACTAATTTGCCTTGTGTCGACCTTCTGATGTGAAACAAACATCAAAACAAAAACAACATGTAAATCACATAGCTTGTTATCCACACGTCTTTCCTTGGCAGATTACTACTAGCAGTAGTAAAAGAACAAACAACAGCATTAAAAACATAACGAGCAGTTATAACTTATCCTTGAGCAGTAATAAGGTACATTGGCAGTACTAATCTTTTGCTTGATCAATTATATCCAGGTTCTTAATATGCATAAAAACTTTTATATCCCATATAATTAGGACATAAAATCTTATCCCTAATTATTTTTCACCAAAAACGTGTGCAATCATACCTTCCTTATTTCTCTACAAAAGATAAACACTAAAAGTTAGGGTTTCGACCTGCTCACCGAACATCAGATATAAACACCATCGATCATCAAAAGACGTATCAAACATCTTTGACAGAAAACCCTTTTTTGTTGTTGTTGTTGTTTTCTCTCCATACACATCAACCACGTCCATCACCATTCTGACTACATCAACCTTCTGTTACTTCGCAACGTGGGTAGGGTTTTATTATGCAAAAGCCAACAACTTCACAAAACCACTCAGCAACCTAGAGTCTTCTTGATCTCGTTATAACAACATTAATCTTGTAAAAGAATCGATCTATATAATTAAGATCTTGAGTGCATCAGATCGTATCAAACGAGATGACTACTCACTTTGTTTCTTCTGATTTTGGAAAGCAGATCCATCAAGTTAAACTTTTCATGATTACCGAATTAGGTTTTATAGAAAACCCTAATTTTACCGAAATCGCATGTTAACCGAAACAAAAAAAAAATTGGTATTACCGAATTTGCCCAAAAACCTTCTTTTATCATAAAATCGACAATTAAAAACCTCGTTAGATCATAGTCGTTTTTTTAAGTATAAAGACAACACTTTAAAAGTGTCGCAAAAACCTAAAATCACCAAAATAGCCCATAACTTCCAAAACAGAAAACCATACTTTCTTTTTCCTTCATAGCACGACATCAACAAACCTTGTAAATCCTAGATCAAGAGCCACGAGGCTACAAATTGTGAAAACCTAATAGATCGTTGTAGCTCTAGTTTGTTAAGAACTAATCTAGGATAATGATAACATATGCGGAATATTCAAACATAGAATCAATATTATCATAACAAGGTTTTACCAAACATTCCAAGCCCCAATATTATTTGATCAGAACAATACGGTTACATCAATGAACTGTAACAGGGATCAAGGAAAACCTTGATTACCTTGAGGCTAAAACTATATATGGCACCTACATCTCTACGATTGGACACACACACTTTTCCTGGTGTTTACATCTTGACACACATAAAACAATATCTAGGGATCTCTTTATATAGTAGAGTCCATCTAGATTTACAATGGAAAATATAATTGTTTAAGGAAACTAAATCTTTTAATTCTTTAATAAACTTCATCTTTATCTTCAAGAATCATATCTTTTGGAATCTTTTATCTTTTGTAGAATATCCTCCACCAGCTTGTAGAATTTCATAATGCTAGATTCAGTCCTTATGTTCCATTCTTGTTTTGTCTTATCAACTCAAATATAATTCCCAACAATATAGAATATGCAAAAAGTTAATAATATTTCATTATGGATAGAGAGTATATATAATGATTATAAATATTGTCTTACTTAAATATTATTAAAATAATCAAATTCTAAAAAAAAGAATGATTGGAAGTATATGATGATTCTGCTTAGATTGAATGCTTATCAGAAACATAGTTTGTTTACATGATTCCATGATAGTGATCGCCAAGATAATATGGGCTCAGGCCTAATATCAAAATCAACATACTTTGTTTACATGATTCCATGATAGTAAATGCAAAAATAATATGGACTCAGGCCCAAAGTTAAAATTAGGCCCACGTGTAGTTGCAGATGATAAACAAATGCTTCATATTCGTTTCTGATGCTTACCAAAAATGTTGTTATGTTTTTGATAATTTTGTTGCTATGCTGATTCTTGTTTGAGATACTTCTGACGATAATTAATTCCCAAATGTTTCCTATCTAAGTTATCTGCAAATTTCTTTTTTTTATGCAAAATCAAAACAAGTAAATTATACGACGTGTGTTCCTACAAAATAAGTAGATTTGATATTTGCAAACAATTGGGCTTTGCAAACAACTAGGCTTCGTAATGTTGTACCTTTTAAAAAAAGAATGCAACCCTATATTTTCATTATATATACGGTGGTTAAACATTAACACACACACAAACAACAACATTTAAAAAAATGTCAACATCAAGATCTAAAAAAAAGATGAAACAAAATAAATCACCTTTTATGTCCTCATCTTCATCTTCATCTTCATCGTCATCAGATGATGATTCTCACCTAAAGAAGCAAAAAAATCCTTTTGAAAGTTTGGATATGGATGCTTATCTGGGAAAGAATTTGAAGGATGAAATGATTGAAAAATTATGTGAAGACATAAAAGCGGATCATAAGTTGAGTAAATCTATCTTGAAGCAGTATTCAAAAATCCAGAAAAGATTGAAAAATAAAATGAAACTGCTTCAAGAAAAATTAGTTTGATAAAAGTGTTGTTAATCATTTGTTTTAAAGACGTTATGGTATTTTATGTTTCTCATTATCAGAATATAATGATAATGGAATAAAAATTATGTATGTTTCCCATAATGAATGAAATTTATTAGTTTATATGGATGTATTGTTAATTATATGTTTTAAGATTATGATGGATATGTTATATTCGTGCTAGTAATTATATGATTTAAGACTATGATGGATATGCTATATTGTTCATGAAACATATATAGTTATATATTTGATGTACTTTAGTTATTTACGGTTGACAAATTAATACGGAATAAAAAAATCGCAAATGAAATTCAGCTATATTTATAAATATCAACGCATAACAGTCAACACAATTTATCGAATAGCATATCTTTGCATGAATCATACGGTTACATTAAAATTAAAACGGACTGATGAAATATGGACAGATGAAATATGGGCTAAGGCCCAAAATTATATACAGGCCATTTATGATTATGTATGGTCTAACAATGCTTAGATTTTCGATTCTAATTATTTCAATTTAAAACTTGACACATTTCTGATACTATGATTGATATGAAAACTTAACATTTTTACAAATGAAATAACTTGGTATAATTAATCACAAATAAAAGTAACATTAAATTAACATTATAAGATAAAATGGTTACACTAAATAGACAAAACATATACACTTCATTAGAACTTCTTATATATAAAAAATACCATAGCAATTAAACTAATGATCGACAATTAGATAATCGGGATTTACTACTCTTCATCTGCATACGCTTCATCATTTACCACATTGACATCATATTTATTTGAACTGTCATGGTTTGCATTGATAATTATAAACAACCAAGTAAAATAACCTAACATACACATTCCAGAAGTATAAATTCGTTTATATATAAAAAAAGAAGTTATGAAACAACAATAGAAAATAGACTATGAATTAAAAAAACATAATACGTGCATAACAGTTTTATTTTAGTTTTCAACACAACTACCATCATCATCTTCATTTGCTCCAAGTATACCAAGCTTACTTCCAATGTTCTCGTTGATATATATATCATAGGAGGATCTGAAATATATTTTATATAAATAACAAAATGAATAATCCATGTAAAAATAAATGGTTACGTATATAACATCAATAGATAAACTTAGTGTGAGTAAAAAAATATATTGAATACCTTCGCCATCATAATGAACTTTAGCATACTGAAGTTTGACATAAAACATTTCCTTCACTTCATGTGTTATTATATAATTAAGCAACTTGTTGGCTAAATACGAAGTTACCAAATAATCAACAATCCCTCTAAAAATAAAAAAAGTAACAAATATTATAAAATTGTAATTACAAGTAAAAAAATATTATAAATAAACAAAGATTAAAAAATACGTTGAATCCTTGAGTGTGATACCAAGTGTTTTCACAATTTTTCCATTTGATGCTTCAACACCAGTCATTTCATTCTCCCATCCAATAACTCCTCCTATTATATCTGAAAAATATTTTTAAAAAAGCATAAGTTTCAATAATATAATTTATTAAATAAGCAGGACCATAAATAACATATTTTTATCAAAATAGAACTTTCCAATAGGTAAATCTCTATTCAAATTCATGCCTAAATTTTGTAACTTCAAATTGGGTAGTCTGAGTATGTAGATGAAATCTTTTTGAATGACGTGCCTTTGTATCTGGATTAAACTTGATTTTGAATGGATGGTTTGTGAATTTCAAATTGTGATCATTTGGAACAACATTAAAATCACTAATAACAACAACCATTCCTCTTTTAAAAACTTTATTGATTGCTTTTAACTGAAAATTATCTATAATCATATGAATCTTGAAGCCCTGTAACAAAAATAATATTTAAGCATAAAATTATATTGATAAAAATACAATATGAAACAAAAAAGGTCATCATATATATACAATATTATGAAACAATAGTATAAAAATACCATACCTTCTCATCTTGAACGATCATTTGAAAATACCTACTACTTTTGGACATACGATCCTTCCTATAATACCACCACCTTAAAACTTTTATCTTGAGACTGAATGACGATTTTTCCGGTGTTAATTCATTATAAAAGTTTTCATTGTTTTGTATGTGTGATAATATTTGATATGTGTTTCCGTAACTATAAAGTGATACACCTAGTACAATTTATAGAGCTCAAAAGCAGTTAAAATAAACGTGGGTAGATATTCAAAATAGGATTCATAAAAAACAGTTACTTAACCATTAACAAATTTTAAATTCTAACAATAAAAAATAAATATAAATGAACCCATTAGACATAAAACTATTATAATAATGTATGAACAAACCTTATAAGTACCCCTTTTTAAAGAACATAATTTATTTTTACAAAGTTCTTGGCTAAATGTAATTACCTGACCCATCCTATTAAGTGAACACGGTATATTTTAACCCTTTTTAACAATATAACTTAAACTATATTCAAAAATAAATGAAGAGATAAACAATAACTATAAAACACAGTAATTAATTACATAACAAAATATATTCTTAGGGTATTAATATTAACCGTTAACATTCTATTTTTTACATAACCATTGTCTATCTAAACCCTTTATATAGGGTGCCAAAATTGAATATGTTGTAAATACCAACACATTCAAAGATAAACCTTAAGTGTCTAAACCCTTTATAAAGGGTGCCAAAACAGAATATGTTGCCATTAACAACACATTCATACATAAGATATAGAGTTTAGCAAAAGATTATTATACATTACATAACCATCACTAACAGTCTGATAAAACACCAACATTATGCTTAATCAACCATCTTTCTTTTACCTTTCTTGACCTGCTCCTTGCTCTCCTTGACCTGGTCCTTCACCTCTTCCTTTTTAACTCTAAATTCTTTGTTAACAATCATCTCCTAGGTTTTATTATTTCCTAGCCTAATGATGCAATTTCTTATAGTTCCACTGCTTTTGACAAGTTGTTTCTTTGTTAATGGACTGGATTACTAATTTCTCGCTTCATTTTTGGACTTATAAGGTTCTTAGCAGTTGTTCTAATGGTTTTTGGACTCCATAACTCATCATCAGAATCATCTTTCCCATCCTCTGCTTCTTCATCTATCTTATCATCTTGTTCACCTGTCTCATCATCTTCTTCATCTATCTCTTCCTCATCTTGATCATTGACAACCTCATACCGATTTAATAAATCCTTTGATGGGCCTTTTTGGGAAATAGTCATCTTCATCGAACCAGGAACACTCTTCTCTAAACAACCAGATTCATCAATGAGCTTGACGCATCATAACTTGATACATATGAGCTTAGTTCTTATGAGCTTGAGTCATCAGATGAGCTTGACTCTGATGTGCTTGAACACTTAAGTTCTAATGCGCTTGAACACTCAAGTTCTGATGAGCTTGAACCAATTACAATAACTTCTGCATAAAACACAATAACTATGCATAAAACTCATGGCATTATTCTGTATACAAAGTTATTATTTAAGAAATTGGGTACAAATTGTAATTCGTGTTGGCCTATGGAATGGACATCTAAATAATACAATGAATATAGAAACTGTTTACAAGGCCTAGATGAATATTATGTACACCACTACATTAACTTAGCATAACCTTAAGAAATGTATTCCTGTCTTGTTAAGGGTCTACTATAACAAATAGTAAAAAGTGTTTCTAACCTGTGCCAGGGTGAACATCTTGTTGATCCTCTTTTTCCTTTATATTTGAACACTCTTAGACATCGGCTTTTTTTGAACATTTTGGGATATCTTCATCAAATTAGAAAGTAATATGTCGACTGTATTCTCTAAAGTAAACATAACATCTTTACTAATATTGTAAACTAAACCAAACATAGAAGTTACCTGGTTTTTCAGGCTCTGCTATTTCAAGCTCTGCTTTTTCAGGCTCTGCTTTTTCAGGCTCTACTCTTTCAGGCTCAGCTTTTTCAAAGAATGTTGTATATACGTCATCGGCTATGCTATCAAACTGAGAATCTGTCTAACTATTTGATTTCCCATACTTAACAATAACCCAATTGTACATGTCATCATTCAGTTCTAGTTTCTTATGAAGAATGTGTTTGTTCGCCTTATCTACATAACAACAAACATTGTTACACCCTAAACACATTAATGATAATGCAGTTTGCTAAACACAATGTATGGACAAAACAAACAGACCCCTCACTGCATTTCACACTGAAGTATAACACACTGATCAAAATATACTTGATTAAATGTACTCTTTCCTTAAACTTGCAGGTGCACTTGGGAGTATATGCATAGAAGCTACAATCATGAAAGTTTACATCTATCTTTTGGTTTTGTTTCACCAAGTGTCTTTACATTCTTCCTGTATGTAAACTACTACATTCATATATCAGGTTTTCAACCTAAAATAATTCCTATAGTACCAAGTGATAGTTGCTGTTATACAGCCCAGTCATGGTCGCAACCAGGGGGTCATGGGTGGTTCCAGGACACCTATGATTATCTACTTTAATATTATGTTCCTGTATCACTCTAAACTACTCCATTCACTCGGCATTACCCTAATGGACATTAACAAA
This sequence comes from Tanacetum coccineum, assembly GCA_026074375.1. Lineage (NCBI taxonomy): Eukaryota > Viridiplantae > Streptophyta > Magnoliopsida > Asterales > Asteraceae > Tanacetum > Tanacetum coccineum. Next base: position 21,417 of record BQNB010081955.1, read on the forward strand.
CCTTTGGGGGAACAATAACAGAGGGTATGATAAACAATAATAGAGGGTATGATAAACAATAAAAGAGGGTATGATTACTTCATTATTAGACGATCAACATCTGGGGAAACAAAAAAAAATGAAAGTATAACAAACCTTTATTGTCATTCTTCATTATCTGGTGTTCGAGATTGTAGGAAAGAGATGTAATGATTAGTTAATTAAGGTTTTTGATTGGGAAATGTTTATGAGATTCGTGGGTTTTGTTTAGGGTATGATTTGGTGATCGATTTAGTGTGGGTTGTGAAATGGGGAGTTTTTGTTAGGGTATGATTTCGGGATTAGTTAATTAAGGTTTCTTAGATAATTTATGTTTTGAATGTGGGTGCCAAATTTAAATATAAAACAAATCTTTAGGGACTATTTATGTAAGGACCTCAAATGGTAATTTGGTAATTGAACCCCATAAAAGGAAAAAAAATGAATTTTTATGACCAGAAGACCAAAATCGAAGAAAGAAACATCAAATTCCAATATATCTTTTTTAATATAAATTGAAAGCAAACAACGATACTAAAAATACAATACACATCAAAGAAAAACATACACTTAAACATTAACATAGTACTTTGATGACGATCAAAGAAGAAGTCATGCAACATCACAACTATATATCTAATTTATGACGTTTATATATCGATGGATAGTCATCATATGCATAACTCACGTCTGCCATTTCATGTTCGCTTTTGTTTTCAATTCCATACGACTCAATAACACTTCTTTTATTGGATATATCACCAATTGGATTCATATCTTCTGTTTCATATAATTTAACAGCATCATTAATATCAGTGACAACTTAGGATTTTACAAAATCATCTACATTCATGCAGTTCACATCGAGACCGTTATCTGTTACTATATCAACTTTTGAACATTCTGGTTTGGTTTCAGAAGCAAATATAGAAACATTATCTTTCAGTTTTAAATACATAAGCTTTCGATTCTGATTACTAATAAACATATCAACCTGTATTAAGAATAACATTTACATTAATAGACATATCTACTGCATATAAACTAAAATATATAAATTTAGATACTTGGAAAAATATACCTCATTATCATAACTATCCATATCCAGAGATCCCATCGGATTCTGCACATGATAAAAAATGTATGGGGTTGTATAAGTATTTTATTGTTTAAACAAACAGTAAAAAAAAATATTAACCTTCTTATAAAATGAATTAATCACCTCCTCTGCACTAGGCATTGTATACAATGGCAAAAAACATTTTGGCTGCAAGTAAAAAGATACTTTCAAATAAATTTGCTTGCGTAAAAATTATCTATACAAAATAAAAACATATACTAATAATCATAACAAACATTTAGGCAACATCATGCATCAAACATTCAGCTACACTTTCAACATTCACCTTTGATGATCTAGAGTCCATTTCATCACTCTTACCACAATCAACCCAAAATGCTGTTTTTCTAATTCTATTTCATAAATTGGAACTTTGATATCAGAAGTTTTTGAAATCATATTCAGTTGAATAAAGACTTGATTTAAAAAGCATACAACTTATAATTGTGAGATTAGGAAATCTCAAAATAACTGAATTATATAGATGAAATTAATAACTGTTCCCGCATAAAATTTAAATATTCTTACATTCAAACTAATTTAAAATATAAATAAATATTCCCGCATAAATTGAATAATGAAAGAAGGTGCTTTTGGGTTTTATTGCTACACTTTTGAGGGCTTTTGCATATATACCCATCCAAATATGAAAAAATCCATATATATAAATTCAACACATGCATAAAATGCATCGTACCAAATAATGGTAAGTATACAACAACAATTAGTTACATTTGGAAGGAGATATAAGCAAAAACCCCAAATTAATTTTTAAATAACATATAAATGTTAACATATACTACAACAAGAATGTTGATAAGTACGTAGTACTTGTTTGTAACACAATAATGAATGTAATTCGTTTACAAATGCAACAGATATATATCAACTACATCACCAATAATAGAATGTCTATATAACCATTCGAAATCATTGTCTTCTTCAATTATGGAAATACCAAAAGATTCACAAATTGATCGACCTGGTACCCTATAACAAACAACTCCAACATTAGGACAATTCACATTTTCAACAACCCATGAGAGTAACTGATTGTAGAAAAACTCATATGTGTTAACACCACATATCATAACTGAATTTCCTCCAATATAATCGAAACCTTGCCGACGTCTAAGCAATATACCACCATAATGAAGACTTATCTCAACAGAAGAATGCATCTCAAAATTAACACTAAAAAAATAAAAGCACACACAAATTTTATTAAACTAAAAATACATTAATAATTAATTAATCATAACATAAATTAGATAAACATGCATATACTAACTTTGGTGTTATAACCCTTCGATTTCCCATATTACCAATACTTCTCATAGGTATTTTTACACAAGTTAAGAAAGTAGAATGCTCATGAAGAATTTAGAATATATATACACTTCAACGTAACCATAATATTTATTTTATAATCAGTTATCGTAAGAAGTTATATTATAAAACTGCAAATAAAATGGTTAACACACACACACACACACACACACACATATATATATATATATATATAAGATAGTAATAAACATCATACAATACATAAGCTAAATTAAAGCATACACAACATAAACATCTTTAGGAAAACAATAATAAAAAACACACAACTAAATCACCGTAAGCAGAAAAATAACAACAATAAACGTATCATAAAATCAATCCATCCCACAAACTAAATTTTAGAAAATGAACATAAAATTCATTCAAGTTCTTCATCAGCATTAGATTATGAATGAGCAGAAATTGCAATTTCATATTCATCTCCAACATCATCAACATCTATATCTTCATCATTAGCTGCAACCTCAGACACTTTATCATCATAAACAACTTCATCAACATCCATATCTTCATTATTAGCTGCAGCCTCAAACACTTTATCATCAGAAACAACTTCATCAGCAACTTCATTCAATATGTCATTAGATCCAACTTCGTCTTTACCTTCAGAAACTATATCAACGTTTTCAGCTTTAGCATTATCAGCATCAATGACAAATTTATCAACAACGCCATCTATACTATCATTTTTACATGCAACTACATAAATATTTTCATTTAAGACTGATTTATCAACAACAACACCACCTTGATCATCCGTTACTTCAGAAAGATCAGTTAAACTTCCTGCATAATTATTGACAGAATCCTTTATAGGAATACAATCAGATTTATCCTTATGACACGGTACTTCCTCACCTGAAATATTCAAACAAAAAATATGTTTAGCAGATTCATTAAAAAATAGACTCATCAATAAGATTATTATACCATGTTGAATTTTCTGTTGAGGAATCACATCATCAAAACTGTCTTCTGCCACCAATGGTATGGTATCACGAATATGATCAACAACAATATGACTATCATTTGGTTTTGCCACAACATGGGATGTATCATGCACTATATCTTGATCAACATCATTTGTAACTGACGACACATGTATAATATCATCTTGCATATGTTAATCAACTGCATCAGCAACATTTCCTAATATGGCCTCAGAAACTATATCACATTACATAGATCGCCCAGGCACATCATAAAACTTTGTAATTGGCGAGACTGAAGTTATACCACATTGCATGTGTTGACCATAGAAAGAAGCAACATTTGTTGTTTCTGGGATAGCTAATATATCAGAATGAAACAATTGTTGCCCATTTAAATCAGCAACATTTGGAGTTCGAGACACATGTAGTATATCCGAAGGACAGAATTATTGACCATTTAAATCAATATCATTTGGACTTTACCGCATTATATCAGATTGACCAACATGATTATCATTTAAATCAGCACCATTTAGTTTTGGCGCCACGGGTATTATATCTCTGTGATGAATATAATCGGGATGATAACCAAAATATTTCACAACACTAAATCTACGACTACATTCCGGAGGAAGATTAAACTTGTCATCTTTTATCTCAATGGCAACACGTTCACCGTATAAATTCATCACAAAGTAATCTTCTATCCAATAAGGATTACCAGCACCCTGTTAAATAATGTAACTAAATATTATTAAAATTCAAGAGTAAATAATATTATTGTTAAATACTACATGTTTTAAGACAGAAATACCAGAGTCAATGCCTTATTAATCAAATCATCTACAGACACACCTAACAGATTCCTTGCATAATGATTGAAGAATACACAATTCATGACATGACAGCCATTACCAACTTTTAAAACCAACTTGTACCTAAAAAAGATTATAAATTATAACGTGATACATAAATATAATAGCAAAATAAATTGTGGTAAAATCACTTACGTTTGCCGAGGATTTATCACACGACGATTACACATTTATTCACAAAAATAATGATCTTTATTCCAAGTAGCTTTTCTAAAACATTCAGTGCACTAAACAAATTTCCAATCATTCACTAAATCAACACCAACAACATTCGCGTCCAAAATGAACGTCGAATCCTAAATTTTTTTAAAAACATATAAAAATATTATGAAAATTTGTATAATACTTGATTACATATATATATATATATATATATATATATATATATATATATATATATATATAGCAGATTAACAAACCAGTTACCAAACCATTCAACACGCAGCCATTAATTTCTCAAACATATAATTAATATAATATATATAATATATATATATAGAGATAAATATTATATAAATATATAAATATATATTATATATATATATATATATATAGCAGATTAACAAACCAGTTCAACACCAGCCATCAATTTCTCAAATAGATCCGAAATATGAATCACTACTGGACGATTTTCGTTCATTCTAGTGAAAACCACAGGAACCAGAGGCCTATATAAACAATAATTGAATTATTAACGTACGATCACATATATATTGAGTATTATAAATTATGAATTTAGTAAGCAATATAATAACATTACCTTATATAACAACTCAGAATTTTCATCAACCTATTTTACTATGATCACAATTGTACGAGGAAATTTTTTGCTTTATTACATTACTTGCATTGTCAATATCTTAATATTTAATGTAATTTGCATAACTAAAGTAGACGAGCTCACGCAACCTATCTATGGCAATCCTGTCTTCATATATGTCAAGTAAACATCACAATATGTCAAGTCAATATCATCATATCCTTATTACAAAGTACATTATTCCTATAATGTACCATTCGCAATGTTATATCAAAACGGGCTTTAAACCGTTATCATATACCTCTAAACCCTAAATTCCATGAAAGGTTAATATCTAAAGTAAATGTACAAGCTACTAAAGCATATATACAAGTAACATAACATCTCATTTGAAATATAAACTCCCTCCAAATCAAAGTACAAGTCCTTATAAGCTCAATATACAAATCATTAAGCATGATCTCTAAAATAGCCGTTTTACCTCTGTTTTACTCAAATTTCTTCACCACCACTTTTGTACAAGCTACTACACTCAATATACAATGTGTAAACCCTAATTATTCTATTCATAAACTTTCATACACATTTTTACACTCAAAACCCTAATAACAAAGTCAGAAACCCTAACCCGAGCAAAATACTAAACCATGACTCGTTTCTTCATTTTTATCCATTGTAAACCTAAACCAATACTCAAATAAGTTGTAATAACTTAATTTAAAACATTACTAATCATATACAATCATCATTTCATCATTTTACTTCAACTATATGCAAATTGAATCCAAGAAACCCTAATTGTGCCCTAATTAGAACATTTGACCCGTTTACTCATTTTTAACCATTTAAACCTACAACAACCAATCAAGTGCCATTGTAAACTCATAAATGAGTTTACAATCCATAATCTTTCATTTTCCTAGCAATGTACAAGAATTATAAGCTAGAAAACCCTAATAAACCTATACGTGCCCTAATTTTGACCCGCGACTTATTTACTCATTTTCGACCCATTTTAACTCAAACCATTTACCAACTCTTGATTATAATCCTTAATATATTTCCTAGAATTAGTAACCAAACATTTCTAATCAAGCTTACACGACAAGCTTAAAAACTCAAGGAAACCCTAATCGAACTCATAATGACCCGCGACCTATTTCTAGCTTATTTTAACCCATTTAAAACTCAAACCATGTGCAAGCACCTCCATTACCAGCTACTTGACCCTCCTAAGCAGCTTACCCACCTACTTTATCTTTCCTTTGGTCCAAATTGAAGCCACATGACCCCCTTGATGACTCGTTTCAGCCGCGACATCATCTAAGGCCTCCAATGCCTCCACTCTAGTTTCTAGACCTCCACACTCATAATCTAGACTTCACACATCATCTACTAGCATATACACATGTCTAATATTAGACCTTGAAGCTTTCTTAACCTCTTTACCTCCATTCGCCTATAAATAGGAAGCAAAACCCTTCATTCATCTTCATCCCCCACTTCTTCTTTCTATAACCCAATTGAGCAAACATTCTCTGCTCCATATGATCCTAGGATCATCTAAGAAGATCATTCAAGCAAATCTTTGAAGATTTGAAGCCCCGGGAACAAGATACAAGGCGTACGAGTGGAAATACTACCCGAAACGACCCATTTCCACCATTTTTGCTCCTTGAAGCTCAAACCCAGGTTCTGGATGTTCTACTTCTGCTCCTACACTCTTATAATGTTCATATGATCCTAAATATACTCTTGTTAAAGTTTCATAACTCAATTCATGCTCATTTTCCATTTTGATCCAAAACCGTACACCTGAAACCCTAATTTTATGTTTTTCTTAAAACTAAATGTTATAATGGTTAAATATTGTTATAATCTATCCTAGCATGCTTAACTAATGTTAAAATAACCACTTTATTGATTAATGAAGGAATTTGAACTTAAAACCCGCGCGTTTACGTTTTGAAACCCTAATTTGACCCGTTTTGCTTCCTAGCTTAACGAATCGTTATTTTAAACTTTCATTATGATAAACCTTCATATTTTAGCTTATATTAATAATTTTTAACCTATAAATAACTTTTAAAATGTTAAAATAAGCTTGCATGGCAATTCGGTCTTGTTTTACAAAAGTATTCCATGCAAGTGGTAAATATCGTAACTTTCTAAAATTCATAACTAAAAAGACTAAAAATGTCATTTTATGAAAGTTATAAATATAGGGGTCTATTATGTCACTTTTGAAAGTGCAAGGTTTACTTGGTATATCTTTTAAACTTAAAGGACCAAATTCATAAAAGTGCAAACTCTAAGGGTATATTTTGCCACTTTTCATTCTCAAGGGTCTAAAATGTAACATTTTGAAAAAGTATAAAATCATGTTCAAAACTTTACAAGACATAACTTTAATTAACGCTTGACGTGCTTAACATTTCCAGATATTGATTAAAACAATTAAAACTGATTATATTGTATCACAATACTAGGGAGCTTCATATTAAGAGGTTTCATCTTGGTATTATGTTCTGACTGAGTTGTTGGGTTTACGATTTAAAGTGCCCTAGCTCCTCAAGCGTTTACTGAATGACTTCTGAATTATGATGGCCCAAACGGTGATACAATAATTCCAAACTCTTCAATCAAACTCATTACTCTTAAAAACCAAAGTTCTAAAGTACAATCTTCCTAAGACTTGACATATTTACTCAGGTTGCATGACGTGGCTGTTTACTATCATTTTGCTATATCAACATTCCCCGATAAGATTGTGATAAGGTCGTCATCTTTCATTTTGGAATATTTATTACATCTACATATCAGGTGAAGTTCATAACCTCGCCTTTACTTATTTTACATGTTTTATAAATCCGCGAGGGGGATACATGCTTGTTACAAACTCTTTTACATACTCGTTTATCTTATAACAATGTGATTACTTTTCAATGACTTAATAAGTTTATAACCTCACATACTTTATAATCATGTGATACCTACTATA
>BQNB010081956.1:0-21013 GCA_026074375.1 Tanacetum coccineum
CACACAAAAGCATTTGATGTTAGCAGATTTCCATATCTTATTGCAAGTATTGGAATGCTTAATCTCTGAAGTCTTGATTAATGTTTGAAATGGAATGGAATAGCATATAACGATGAAATTCAAGTTAGTGCTGTTGGGCTAACTTACTACTGGTAAGTGTAATTAATGCTGCTAGTTGCATTCAATACTGTTGATATAATTAATACTATGAGAATTGAAAGAAAGCAAAAACAAATAGAGAGAATAAGTGAGCTTAAAAAGAATTGAGAGAATTGGTGAGCATAAAAACAGAAAGAGAGCTGTGTGACATAAAAACAGACAGAGTGATTCAGTAAGAATAAGAAATGAGAGATATAGTGAGCTGAAAAATAGAAAGAGAAATGTGTGAAATAAAAAGAGAAAGAGTGTTTTGGTGATTAAAAGAATTGAGAGATGTGGTGAGTTGAAAAACAAAAAGAGAGCAAATCAAAAATATACAGAGAGAAAAGTGGGCTAAAAGAAATGAGAGAAATCAAAAACAGACAGAGAGTTTTTTGTGAGTTTAAATGTTACTTTCACGATGGAAAAGCTATTTGGAATGGATCTGGAGTTAATGCTGGTAACTCAAAGTTAATGCTGCTAGGCATAAACTTACTGCTGCTTATGTAAGTTAATACTGCTAGGCATATACTTACTACTACCAGTGTTAGTTAATGCTGCTAGGCATAAACTTATTACTACTGGTTAAGTTAGTACTGCCAAGCATAACTTACTACTGCTGGGCTACTACTTCTGGGTTAGTTAATGCTGTTAGGCTTAACTTACTACTGCTAGTTCAAGTTAATGATGTTGAGGGCGATTTCATAAATACTTCAATTCAGGGTTTCATTCAATCACTTACTTAATTTCAATCTTTAATATACTCTCTAATCATAAACCCTAACTCAATTTTATCGTTAATCATCAAAACCCAACAATAATGGATGCTCCAAAGTTCGCTGAAACACATAATCTAGTCGCATTTTTATCTAAACCTGAAGAAAGTAATAGGTTTGAGCAAATCATTGATTTTCTGAATGCTAATCCAATCAAATATGCGTTAACAGTTAATCTCACAATCTATACTACATGTATTCAACAGTTCTGGGCAACTGCCAAGGCTAAGATAGTTAATGGGGAATGTCAGATACAAGCCTTAGTGGATAAAAAGAAGGTAATCATCACTGAGACAAGTGTAAGAAGTGACCTTCAATTAGACGATGCTGAAGGTATAGAATGTCTGCCAAATAATACAATTTTTGAACAGCTGACACTCGTGGGGTATGAAAATCTTACATAAAAGCTTACATTCTATAAAGCTTATTTTTCATCTCAATGGAAATTTCTCATCCATACAATTCTGCAATGCCTTAGTGCTAAGACTATAGCTTGGAACAAATTTAGTAGTACTATGGCATCTGCTATCATCTGTCTTGCCACAAACCAAAAATTTAACTTTTCCAAGTACATTTTTGACTGTATGGTAAAGAACTTGGAGGGTGGGGTTAAATTCTTAATGCATCCAAGGTTTGTGCAAGTGTTCCTGAATAAACAACTTGGTGATATGTCAAAACATAAAGATCTATGTTACTCCCTCTCATACTAAGAAGATTTTTGCTAACATGAAGAGGGAAGGAAAGGGATTTTCTGGTAGGGTTACACCTTTATTTCAAACTATGATGGTTCAAGCCCCTGAAGAAGTAGGTGAAGGGTCAGCAGTTCCTACTGATCCCCATCACATATGCACTACTACTCAACCATCTACATCAAGACCCTAGAAGAAACAGTCTAGAAGGAAACAAAGAAAAGGCATTAAGATACCTCAATTCAGTAGTCCTACAGAGCCTATCCCTGATGAGGTTGCCACAGAGGAACATGAACCTACACATTCCAATGATCCACTTCTCAGTGGTGAGGATAGACTGCAACTTAATGAATTGATGGAAATTTGTACCAACCTATAAAACAAGGTTCTTGATTTAGAGACTTCAAAGGCTACTCAAGCACAGTAAATTTCAAGTTTGAAACAAAGAGTAAAGAAGCTTGAGAAGAAGAAAAAGTCAAGAACTCATGGGCTTAGAAGGTTATACAAAGTTGGTAGGTCAAGGAGAGTGGAATCCTCTAAAGAAAGGTTGGGTGATCAAGAGGATGCATCCAAATAGGGAAGGAAAATAGCTAATCTTGATGCTGATGCAGATGCAACCTTGATTGATCAGACTCAAGGGAGAAATGATGAAGACTTGATGTTTGATACAAGTGTTCTAGATGAGCAGGAAGTTGAGGTTGAAAAGGTTGAAAAGGTAGTTAGTACTGTTGAAGTTGAAGTTACTACTGCCAGTGCTAAAACAACAACTGTAGATGAATTAACTTTGGCTCAGACCTTAATGGAGATCAAAGCAGCTAAACCTAAGGCTGTTATAACTACTGCTACAACAGTTACACCTGTTAGACCAAGGGCTAAATGAATTATCTTTCATGATAAGGAGGAGCAAGCACCTGCATCTACACCAATGGTTTCTTCTTCATAATCACAACTTCCATAGGCTAAAGACAAAGGAAAGGTAAAAATGGTTGAGCCTAAAATTCCTTTGAAAAAGAAAGATCAGATTATGTTTGATAAGGAGGTTGCTCAAACACTTCAAGCTCAATTAGAAGCTGAATTAGAGGAAGAAGAGCGGCTTGCAAGTCAAAAGGAGGAAGAAGCCAACATATCTTTAATTGAATCATAGGATAACACATAAGCAATGATGGATGTTTACCTTCAATTGGTTCAACAAATGCAAGAAGAAGAACAAGAGCAGTTGAGTATTGAAGAAAAGTCAAAGTTGTTTGTAGAACTCTTAGAGAAGAGAAAGAAACACTTTGCAGCATTAAGAGCTAAAGAAAAAAGGAACAAACCACCAACTAAGGCACAAAAGAGAAATACAATGTCTACGTATCTGAAAAACATGGCTGGATACAAACACAATCAGCTGAAGAGTAAAATTTGTAGACAATGGATTACAGAGTAGGTGAAATCAGTGAGACAAGAACAAAAGAAGCCTAAAAAGATAGTAGATGAAGCTTTGAATCTGACAATTCTAAAGAAAACAGAAGTTAGATAGCATATAGCAAGCTAAAATAGATGATGATCAAGAAGATAGCATAGATGAAAAAGCATATGGACATAGTTCAAGATATGAGTTACAATTTATGCTGATACCCTCTAGCCACTAAGCCTCCCAATCAAGTTGAAATGAAAATCATCAAAGAAGGAAAGATGGGATACTTTTCCAATTGATAAGAGCTGATGAAGGTTCAAAAATGTACTCATCAATGATTGAAGAGCTTCAGAAAATTGACAGAGAATACTATTGAAACTCTCTTGAATTTGTTAAAAGCTAGAACATGGAAATACAATGGCCAGATGAGGGGATGAAAAGAGTGTTATGGGGCATCCTAAAAGGTATGTTTGACCTGATTATAGAAACTGAAGTGTGGAGAGATATATATAAGGACACAAAGTAACAGTTTAGAAGCTATTTTCTATTTTCCTTCATGTGGATGCAATTTGGTTGAGGTTTTCAAATTGCATATCTTTATTCTATAGAGAAAAAAACAATATCCTCTTACACCCTGTAACTCATCACGAGACAACTCAACCATAAACATCAAACTGACTATTGGAATGAGTGAGTTAATCAACTCTAAAGCTCATGACAATTCTGGTCCCAGAAGAAAATAAAGTGTTTGGATACATCCTCCATGAGAAGAAAGTTTTATCAAGACACTTGAAGTTCTATAAGAAAACATTAAGTTAGTGTGCGGAGGATTGTTAGGATAAAAAGGACTTCTTGAAGTTGCTGCTTGCTAAAGGTTAAGTTGCTGTTTACTAAGGCATAAACTAAGTACTGTTAGTAGTATTTTAGTGAAAATAAGTGCTAAGAAGTTAGAACTTGTCCATTACTACTGCTAGTGTATATTAACAACTAGCTAATTGGAAGTTAAAGACGACTCAGGAAGACATAAAAGAAATACTACTAAGGTAGTTACTACTTGCTAGTATAAAAGTTAACTACTGGTAGTGTAACTTTAGTTACTGCGGCAAGTAATTGTTAGTACACCTATAGTATGTAACAACTGTTAGCAAAAAGTTAGTACTACAGTGGTAACTTAGTACAGAATTTAGATGAATCATAAAAAAGAAATATTCTGTAGTAACTACTGCTTTGTAATCACAGTTATTGCTTGCTAGTACAAAAGTTTAGTGTTGCAGGTTTACAACTACTGAAAACATTAAACTGCTACAAGAGTTTCTTCTACCGTCAGAAGGATAAAGACAAAAGAAAAGGATATAGATGAAGATTGTTTCCAAGATACTTTTTACGGAAAAGTATGAGATATTTTTGTAAAGATTCGTATAAGGCTATTTGTTTAAAAGATATGATAACATAGAAGTATTCTAAGCCTTGTAGGGACTCCTTGTGTAAAAAAGGAGGTCCGATTTGGGGGCCCAAAAAAAAAAAAATAAAAAGAAAAACAAATACTTTTAGATATTATTTGTAGCTTCAGGTTTTGTAAACCCAAACAGCTATTACGAGTGTTCATTTTATATTATAGGAAATTATATTGAATACCAAAAAAAGGATGGATATAGGGGACTCATCCACACCATCCATTCTAAAAAATATTCACTGGTTGTGATTAAAAGCATTTAAATATTTCACCAATTTTATAAATATAAATAATCACCTAAAAACCGGTTAATCGTTTTAAGTAAAAAAAAATATAACCCATCACGACTGAGTATTTAATTATCTTTCAATAGATATCCACTTTGATATAAACTTTTCGACCAAAAGTTTTTTTTTAACGTTTTTTTCAAACAGTCTTTTTCATCTTTATTTCCGTTTTTTTGCAGAGATTATTCACATTTTTTTTTACAGGATTTTTTCACCTTTTTTTTTATCGTTTTTCAGGGTTTTTTTTCGAAAAAAAGTTTTTTTTCTTCGTTTTATTCCGTTTCTTCCCCACGGTTGTTTTCCCCCTCTTTTTCCCTCGTTATAATTTTCCTTGTTCGAAATTTGCATTAAAATCATATATTCAAATAACACAAATATCATATATGATTTAACACTAAAATTAAATATCATATATGACATAACACTAATATCATAATGAACATAACACAATCAAATATGATTTATTAAACATAACAACAAAATAGATTTAACAGTAAAATCTAAAATATCATATATGATTCTCAAGTAAGTTTCAATGAGAAAAAGCGAAAAAAATATGAAAAAAAAACGGAATTATTTTTTTTGTCTAAAGGATATCAAGTGCGAAAACGTGAAAAAAAACGTGGAAAAAAGAGAAAAAACAGTGAAAAAATGTGAAAAAAACGTGAAAAAATGTGAAAAAAAACGTGAAAAAAACTGAAAAAAACTTGATTTTTTTTGTCGAAAGAGTAATAACAAAGTGGATATCCCCTTATTAAGTATAAAGATAATTAAATGCTCATCGTGATGGTATATTTTTTTTTCACTTGACGATTAACGGTTTAAGAGATATTAAAATTTGAAAAAAAAGGTTGAAAATAATTTTTGGTTTAATCTTATCCATTAGATTAAGATGAAGATGAAGGGTGGAGATTGGTCCCCTCGTATCCACAAAAAACTTTGTATCCAAATGAACCTAAATCTTTATATTAAGGCTGCAAGTTTGGTAAACTGTTTTGTTATTGATCTTATTCATTACTGTTTCATTATAATTCTTCTTAGTATTATTGACTAGATTCCGCATAGTCTTTAATATTTACATTCAAACTTTCTATCATAGTTGTTTTGGATTTATTCAATACAACTTAGCCTTAAACAAGCTAAGGAAGATCCATTCTAATTGGGAATCAACATCCTACATATGGCATCTACGATGTCGTTGAACGATTCAAGCGTCACTTGCTTCTGAGACAAAACCTGTTCGAACCACCCGTAAGTTTTGATCATGGAAAAGCCCGTCACATTTGCCTCTCTTTAACCTCTGCACCATCATAACCATGGAACTTCAATCACACCAAGGAGATATGAATAGTATGAAGGTGCCTCTCATGCAAGTACCCCCATCTCTATACAACCTAACCTAAATCTCTCAGACCTCTGATTACCAAACAATATAGTTCCCACTTATCTAACACAACTGACGATCTTTTCTCTTCTAATAACGTCAAACAAACATGCTCAATCAAACAAAACAAATGCATAATTGAACTTTAGAGGTAGGAATCAAGTCATTATGGCATGGCCTTACGAGGATCTTTAACAAGAAAAAGAGTGAAAGAAGTTGTATATAACAAGTCTATGATAGAATAAATGGTTTAGGATCTTGTGTAACTATGCCTTGTTGTTTTTTATGTTAATTAATTAACGTTTATGACAACCCGACCTAAGTCGGAATGAACTTGAACTTGTTTAAGCTTTCTTAGGACCTCTAATCTTGAGAATGATTAAGTATGCTTTATATAATTATGCATTCTTTTCTAATTTTATTTAGTGGCACAACATACATGATATACTTGATTACATGCCAAAATTAACATGGGAACTTGCTGCAAATTGACCACCAAAACACAAACTTTCTTACAAATTTTTGCAAAAAATCCAAATTTTTTTGGTCGTTTAAAAGAACCCAGATGGGCGGAAGGCCCCCATAATTCATAAGTGGTTGTGTCACCCCCCCTAAAATAAAAGGGTGCGGCCCATATATACGGGGAACGGCCATCTAGGTTCATGGATTTACTATTTTTCTTCCTTTTTGAGACCTTTCTTTTAAATCCTAGCCTCATATCCTTAACCAGATGCATTGAACAATTATTGAGAAAAATCCTAAACTAAATCACAACTCATTCCATTTCCAAACCAATTTCTTCCTATAAATACCTCCAAATGCATATAACCACTACATCATATTCTTCATCCACTTCAACCACCATGCATCCACTAGAGCTTCCATTTCCAAAGCTCCAAAAGACCAAAAATTCACAATCATACCACCAAAACAATTGTTTGTTAATTAACTCAAATGAACACCAAAACACCATCACCCAAGCCAACACTCTCATCACCTAGTGCTCCAAATGCACCCTCAAAAACACCAACAACCAAAGGCCCCTCCGCTACCACCATTGACAACAACAAACCCAAAAACACAAACCTCATTCACATCACCATCAATAAATAGTTACTTAACTAACACCAACATCCCCTCCTACCAAGAGTTTCCTCCACCTTCCACCAACTTAAAGAAGAATGCATCAATGGACAACATACTCACCCTTAACACCAATTACCCTACATAAATGTCTAATTTGATACTCCATTAACCTGTCCACCTATCCTTTGGTCATCCCATTCCTTGAACCTTCTTGAGGCACATAGAGACTCACGTTTAGAGATGACATTCACAATCCTTACTCATTCTAAGGATTAAGAAAAGAAACACCAATGCATGTTTTCTCATATTGAATACATGCTTTCACAACCTCCACCACCCAACTCACCACCACCACCATCACTTTCACCAAACTAAACATACACCATGTTTTAGAGTTAGAGGACCAAATTCAAATAATAACTGTCAACCCCAATAACCATTTGCAAGCCAGTTCCATAGAAATTCTAGGAATGATTTTTTTTGAAAGGCAAATAAATATATATATAAACCAAAAAAGAACAATACAAACACCAAAGTCCTTGCCAAGCTAAGACAACAACCAAAAGCAAAACCAAACTAGCAAGGGACTAAAAAGAACCAAAGACCCACTATAAGCAAAAAGATAAAAAAGCCAAAATCTAACTATTAGATATGAAAGAATCAGCGTAAAAATCAAAGCACATGAGATGTGTGACGCAATCAGACAAATGAAGGCATAGTATAACCAAACCAAACAACTAGCTGCATATCACCCTCAAAAAAAACAGACCCAAACACAATTTTGCTGGCTGAGTCACCCCCCCCCCCCCCCCCTCCACCCTGAACCAAGAAGAAACCCGAGCAAACAATCACATATAAGCAAACATATGCACAGGCTAGAAATCCAATCATTTCCCAAGAAAGTATGCCACGAATAACGAGCCAGAAATCCAAGTCTTGTCAATCTCATTAATAGACTGGAAGTATATCCTCCTATTTAATAGAATTAATAGCTTCTAGTAAGGTGAATTTGATCAACTTGTTTCTTCTACTCCATTACTAACCAGCCACAAATGCACTTTGAAAAACTTCCATGGATTGTGCCTTTTTAAATATGTGGACTATAATGAGTAACCAGCTTGCCCTAAGGCGATATCCGTAAAAAAAGAATGAGGTTTGGTAACAGGGAGGTGCAAATGCCACAACTCCACACTTTCATCCAATTTGTCAAACACAAGGGCATCTAATAAGGCAGTGATCAATGTCCTTACTCCTCATTCCGCGTAGACAAAGAAAGGACAAAGGACTGAAGCCAAAAAAACACCTCGAAGATAAGGATTGTACGAGTAGAAGCCTATTTAATTAGAGATCTCTCGCCGAACACATATATTTACCTTTCAAGGAATCCACGAGTTCCAATTGTGACGAACAACGAGATTACAATCGCCAAAGACAGGACAAAATTTTGGATGTTTGTTCGAAAGAAGATTATACCTTGAAATATACCCGAATTATCTTGAAGACCATGTCCAAATTATCAATGGCATCATGGTATAGGTAAGATTGCCAATAAAGAAAGCATATCCAGTAGACAACACTTAATAGCCCATCCACTATGAGGATATCTTCACTCGCTAGATTTCCCCCCCAAACCAGACATCCACTGAGGCATGCCAACTGATCGCTTAATCCTTGACAATACATGGAAAGAATCAAAAGCATATAACCTAGGGAATAAGTCCATTAGCCGAGAGCCATTCCTACACCAAGGGTCTCTCCAAAACAAGATATTTGAACCATTAGAAACTTTTAGGCAGAAAGTAATTTTTTAAAGGTGGAGTCAATGCCCTCAATACCCTTCACCATCCTTAAGGATATCACACCAGTACTCAGTGGAATACCTCTTATTAAATGCACAAATAAGACAGAACTAAATAATACTGTATAACAAATAAGCTCCAGCAGCATTATTTATACCTTGTTAAGTAATCAAGCAATTAGAGAACAAACCTAAGATTAACTGGAAAAAATCAATGAGCTATCGACTAAAGTAACAATAATGAACATATAAACAATTAGTGTGTAGAAAATAAATAATTCATCTCCAAAGCAGATAGCCACGTAGATATATATTTGTGATTAATATAATTACACAAATAAACCTAGACACATAGTAAAAGCATAATTAACATGTTAAAAATAATATTTTTATTGCAACAGTTAGAAAAAGTTTCTTAGTTCTTCTAACATAATTATTTTGTAGCAGAGTTACCATACCTATACCATGTGTCCCTCAGAACGAGGGGGAGTACACATCAATGGGGAGCATTAATTTCTTCGACTACTAACAATTCATCTGGTGAAGCCTTTTTTGATTTTACAAAAAGGGGGAGAAATAGAAATGAACTCACTAAATACTTGTTTAAAACTAATTTTTCATTTAATGAGTTTGGATTTTGTAATCATCAAAAAAGAGGAGATTGTTGATATAAATAATGCCATAAAAACCTTATTAATATTTTTTTGAATCTCTAAAATTTGAATAATCACAATATGTTAAAAACATTAATAAAAAATTATTTGTAAAGCAATAATTAGTAGTAAATTTTTCATTTCAAAAATTTCGAAAATTTAATCACTTAAAGGTATGAATAAACATATGCTTAATGCATTTCATGATCAAAGGAATTTTTATTCAACCTCACATTTTTTATAAAAATGTCACAAACATTTTTATATCTTTTACAAAACATTTTTAGAAATGTTTTATTCAAATAAATATTTTGAATTCAAATTTTCTACCTAAAAACGGCTAGAAATGTTCCAGAAAACACCTCCCCCAGAAAAGACAAAAAAGGGAGCGTCTGAGGCTGGGCGGCCCCCTTAATTATTAAGGGGACCGACACCCTATTTAAGGGGACCGCCCAGACAAATTGTCAGACCAGTTTGCCTATAAATACTGGACTATTCCCCACTGATTTTCTCACCTTTTGCACACACTTTCTTTCTGTTCTAAATCAGTTTATACTCTCCTTTCATTCCTTTGATCATTTAATCATAAAGCTTTGTTTCCAAGTGATCCAAGCTTATATCCTCAAGTGCAAGAGAAGAATACTTCTTATCATCAAGTCAAGAAGTGTTATAGTATAGTTGGTATAGTTGTGTAGTTGTGTTATATCTTGTAAATCATTTGTGTATATTGTGAAGGTGTGTATCGTTGTTGTGTACCATAAGTAGATTTGGTGTGATCATTGTTAGTATAGTTAGATCGGGGTGATCTTAGCAAGTAGTGTTAGATTGGTGTGATCGTAGTAGTGTCTTGGTGAAGTGAAGTTGTGAAGCGAAGATAAGTTGTGAAGTGGAGAGAAGTTGTGAAGTGAAGCCAAGTAGTGATTTGTTGTGAAGTAGTGTGGTTAGTTGTGATAGATTGGTTCTATCTAGGATTAGAACTCGACATTTCGCTTAGTGTCGGAAATTGGTGTAAGCTAAGTTGTGTACGGTTTTCTCCGCCTAAAGGGAGCTTGTTGACATAGTGAAGAAAACTCTCGAGTTTGGTGCTCGGGGAGTGGAGTAGGGCGAAGAGGTGCTTCGTTACCGAACCACTATAAATCCTTGTGTTGTGGTTTGATCTTTCTAACTCTTATCTCTTGTCTTTCATATTTACTTGTCATTCATTTACTTACTTGTATTGTTCATATTGTGTACATTGTGAATTCACATAAAGTCGAATCTAAGTTTTTATAAACAAAATAAACATCAAATTAAAAAGCGGTAAACTATTCAACCCCCCTTCTAGTTTTCCACAATTGGTATCAGAGCCACGTCAAACAAGATTTTTAAAATAAACTGTATTTTAAAACTTGAATCGATCTATGGAATCAGAAAAATATTTAGAAGGGCAATCTATGCAAAGACCACCACTATTTGAAAGTGATGGATTTATTTATTGGAAAAATAGATTCGAAACTTATGTGAAAATAAAAAATCTGAATTTTGGCAGTTATTACTATGGTGATTTCTCCTATTCAAAATAATCCTTTTGAAACTAAAAAAGGAGATGAAATTGTACCATTTGATAAACAAAACGATGATCTTAAAAAGAAACTTGCTAAAAATGATGAAGCTTTAAAAAAAAAACAAATGTGTGACTTATAATGCTTTACCACGTAATGAATATGAAAGAATTTTTTATGTGTAAAACCGCCAAAGAAAATTTGGAATACTTGATTAATCACTCATAAGGTAAAAGTCAAGTCAAAAAGATATAAAAATGATTTCTTGTTCAACATTGAAATAATTTACGCTACCCAAAGAGGAATCGATAGAATATAATGCTTTTTGCTAGACTTTAATATATTATTCTAGTCTAAAAGCACTTGATGAAGGTTTTTCTAGCAAGAATTATGTTAGAAAATTTCTTAGGGCACTTCATCCTAAATGGCGCGTAAAGGTTACGGCTATTGAAGAGTCAAAGGACTTGACATCATTATCACTTGACAAACTTATTGGAAACTTGAAAGTTTATGATTAATATTAAGAAAAATTCTGAATTGGTCAAAGCAAACGAAAACCAAAATAGAATTCTCTTGCCTTGAGGCCAAAAAAGAATCAAGTGATGAAGAATTGTTCGACTTTCGCTAGTTGAAGCCGATGAATAGCCCTAGTGTAAAGAATGCAAAGAAATGTCTTCAAAAGGCGAGGAGGATTTGTAAGACAAACCATGGCGATAGAAAAGTCATTTCAAGGAAGTAGAAATGACAAAATGGTAAAAGTGAAGAAAATGCTTTAGATGTGGTGATCCGAACTCATCTTATCGGTGCAGGTCCAAGTCGTCAAGAAGAAATAATCAAAGAAGCTTTATTAGAGGCAGCTATGGAGTGATAGGTGGCGCAGATGGAGAAGAAAGGCTAAAGACGGAAACTTAGTCTGGTAGCTAAGCATCCCTCTGAGATATGCTTAGGATACACTTAGAGAACAAAACACCCCGACGAGTGGATTAAAGATAATGGATGTTAGAAACATATGACGGGTAACCGAAAGTTGTTTTCTACATACACAAGCGTTTATAACGAAGGGAACCGCATTTTCGGAAGGAATTTCGCTGGTAACATCATAGGCAAAGGTACGGCTTTCTCAAGGGCTCCCTAATTATTAAAATTGATGAGCACGTATAGTATTTAAAAATTCATTTTCGTAGTGTTGGTTCAAATATGTGATGTTGATAATAAATTCAAAGTAGTATTTACGAACATGATGCAAAATAATCAAAGAAGAAAAAGTCATAGGTAGAGGAATTAGAAAAAAGAGGGCTATATGTGGATGACATTAGGATATAACCGGAAGATAAAAGATGTCTTGCTCTTTTAGAGAAAACTCCCTTTATGGCATAGGAGATTAAGGTCAAGCCAATATGCAATTAATTCAATCATTGTATTAAGGAATTAGTTAGAAATCTCCCTAAGCTAAATATGCCCGACATTTTTGTAACGTTGCAACATTGGACAGCCCCCAACACCTGATAGTCCCAAAGCCAAAAAAAATATTTTATCAACAACTAGATGCTTATAATTATTTCACATTGGATTAATTGGCCATCCGCCCGTCGGAGTTCTGAGAAAAACGATTATACCTTAGTAATTGTTAGATGGATATTCTCGATATACCGGGACTCGATTTCGGAATAAACGAAGCCTTCTAGATTTCGAAATATTTAGCAAATGATTCAAAATAAATTAGGATGTTTCATAGTGTCAATTAGAACGGATCATGGTCAGGAATTTGATAATGAAGTACAATTGGAAACTTTTGTGCTGTAACAGATTTCTCATCATTTCTCTGCTCCATACTACCACAATCAAATGGGGTAGTAGAAAGAAAGAACCGCACTCTACATGAAATGGGAGACCATGTTAAATGAACAATCTCATTCACAAAATTTTTTGGTGTATGCTGTCGATACATCAACCCTACATAATAAAAGAGGCAATCTCATTAGACATATTTTAGGAAAAACCCCACACGAGTTGTTAAGAGGTAGAAAACCAAACCTTAATTATTTCAAAGTATTGGAACGTAAATGCTTCATTTTTGATACAAAAGTTACCTCCACTCAGTTTGACTAAAGTGTATGAAAATGTCTTCTTAGGCAATCTTAAAATAGTACAGCCTATATTAATTTTTTAACAACAACAATGACAAGTCGAGAATCCTTAAATGTAACATTCGATTGAAACTCCCTCCCGCCTAAAATACCTTTTGGAGGATGATGATTTACTCGGAGAAGAAGAAGCGTTAAGGTTCAGTTAAAACAAGAACCTTAGAAAATAATCTTTGCGATACATCTTTAGAAAATATGAAATCATAAACATTAACGAATCGAAACACGTCATCATTAGGAAAATGTTAATAGGTAATCTAAATCAGAAATAACCTTTAGATCACAAGCCAAGACAAAGTATTTCTTTGTTTTTTATCGACCATAGAACCTAAAAATATAAATGAAGCTCAAGATGAAAGTAGGGTAATATATATGCAAGAAGAATTAACAATTCATATCCAAATGATGTTTGGAATTAGTCACTAATCCTAAGAAAATATGACCATAATTGGAACCAAACTAGGGTATATAGAAATAAGTTGACGAAACTGTGTCGTGTCTAGAACAAAGCTAGGTTAGTTACCTACAGTTATAACAACAAGAAAGAATTGATATGAAAAACCTTTGCCACCGTAGCTAGATTAGGAAATCCATAAGAATATTTCTAGCTTATGCAAGAGCACTAGACCTTTAGGTTATTTCCAATGGAATGTAACGGAGTGCATTCCTTAATGGTTTTATCAATGAGGAGGTTTATGTGGTACAACCTCTGGTATTCATTTGACTCTCGCAAACCTAATCATGTTTATTAAGACTTAAGCAACGCTTCGGACTCAAAACAAGCTCCTATCGCTTGGTATGATCGATTAAAAGCCTTTCTTATTAAAACATTATTATACAAATGGGAATGGTAGATCACACACTCTTATAAGAAAAAGGACTCTAACCATTCATGTTCCAAATTATGTCGACGAATAATTCTGATCAAACTTGTCACGAAAGTGCGCTGAATTTTGCCAAGATTCATGCACGATGGTTTTGAAATGAGTATGGATGGCGGGAACTAACTTCTACTTAGAGTACTACAAATAAACTAATTAGAGAATGGTATTTTTTTAACAATCAAATACATAAAGAAATGCTTAAAAAATTTAGATAAGAAGGACTTAGCCCAATGAAAACTCCTATGTCTACGGAAACAAAACCCACGGAAAATGAAGAAGGTGAGTCCGTAGATAATACCAAGTATAGAGGTATGATAGGTAGTTTACTATACTTAACAGCAAGTAGGCCCGGTATCATGTGTGGAAACTAGAAGGGGGGGAGGTTGAATAGTTTACACATTCGTTTTTGTTTTAAAAGTTTGCTCTCAAATTACTTAGATTTGAGTAGTATGTTTAACCAACCAACAATCTGAATCAACCAAGTAAATATCTAGACTAATAGTAAATAACATACACAACAATATAAAGAGATGAGAGAAGAAACAATCAAACCAAGACACCAAGATTTATAGTGGTTCAGCTACGAGGCTCTTCTTCGCCATACTCCACTCCTCGAGTTTCCTACTCAAGATTTCACTATGTCAACAAGCTCCCTTCAGGCGGAGAAAACCGTTACACATCACTTATACCAATTTTCGACACTAAGCTAAATGTCGAGTCCTAATCTTAGCTAGAACCAATCTACCAATTAACAATCACTCCATAATCACTAGATCTACACTATCGGGATTTACACAATATCGAAGTCACATAATTACGCAAGAGAATTACATAGAGATTGGTACTTTAGAAGAAAAGAGGAGAGATCTCTAAATAACAATTTGTTTCTTGACGAATACGAATGTTATTCTCTTGCACTTAAATGAGAGGGAAAAGATGAGAAGAAGAGATTAGATCACTTGAAATAAGATCTAAGAATGTTAGTGATCAAGAGATTTAGAGAGAGAAAGAAGATTTTTATAGAGAGAAAGTTATATGAAAATTTCATGCAAAGAGGTCTGATTTTCTGCAAGGAATACAACAATATTTATAGGCAGGAAAATCCAATGATCACTGAGGGCCGTCCCGGCGGTCCCAGATATATATAGGGGCCACCAGCCCTATAAGGAGGCAACCTAGTAGACTACGCTCCATTTTTTCGTCTTTTTGTAGGGAAGACTGTATCTGGTATGGAACCTTCTATTTTGGGGGGAATATTTGAATTTCAAATTTTAAGTTTTTAATAAAACTTTTCTTTTAATTATAAAATATTTATATAATTAATTTTGTGAAATTCTTTTTGTAAAAGTGTAATGGATGAGAGAAAAATTTTTTTGATCACTAAACATACTTAACTGATTGTTTGTTCAATACAATGGATGTTTGGAACTTAGAAGAAGAGAGGATAAATCACTAATCAACACTTTGTTTCTTGACGAATACAAGTGTTCTTCTCTTGCACTTGATAAAGAGGAGAGATGAGATGAAGAAGATAAGATTAGATCACTTGAAACAAGATCTAAATATGTTAGTGATCAAGAGTTTTAGTAAGAGAAAGAAGTTTTAGAGAGAGAGAGAGAGAAGACTGAAAAATTTCGTGCAAAGAGGAATGTTTTTCTGCTGGGAATGGAGCAGTATTTATAGACAGGCGGTCCCAGATATATATGGGGGCCACCATGTCTATAAGGGGGCCGCCCATAAACTCCGCTCCTGTTTTTGTCATTTTGTGGTGAAAGTTGTAACTGTTATAGAACCTTCCATTTTGGGAGGAAAATTTGAAATTCAAATTTTAAGTTTTTAATAAAACTTTTCTTTTAATTAGAAAATATTTTGTAAATGTATTTTTAATAAAATACTTTTGTAGAGTTAAAAGTGAGGATTAAGAGAAAAATATTTTCTTGATCACTAATCATGCTTAATGATTTTGTTTGTCCATATCTTAAGTGATCACTAATCTTAGAAATAGAAATTTACACTTAATAATTTGTGAACGTTTATTTTTATCGTAAACATTTTTACATTTTGTTATTATCAAAACAATGAGAGGTCGAAAAATATAAATAACATTTTTAGACATTAGTTGTATTAACAATCTCCCCCTTTTGATGATGACAAAATATAAACTCATTTTAGATAAAATTAAAGGTTTCAAATTATTAATGAGTTTTGTTTCATTTCTCCCCCTTTTTGTTGAATTCAAAAAGAATGATCGTCGAATTTGTTGAGAAGAGAAAGAAATCGATGATATCAAGACTCCCCCTTGATGTGAGCTCCCCCTCATTTTGAGGCACCAAGGGATCGATCTTACGATAATTTTTTGCTACAAAACAAGGTTAGAAGTACAAGTGCAAGACAAATATCTAATTAACAAAGCATCATAGCAATCAATTCAATTCAACCATAAGACATCTTTATTCAACTCATAGTAGATTACAACCATAGTGGTATAATCATTACAAGATAAGATAAGAAGCATATTAAGGCAAATAGCTTAGAGTACTAAATTCTTGAAGTCAAGGAGATGCCATGAGCAAAAGGGGAGATTGTTGTGATAGGAGAAGTAGGTGGAGTCTTATGTGGTGGAGGAGAAGGTGGTGATGGTGGAAGGTTGTGACTTTGTCTCCAAGGCTCAAGAACGGCCTTTTTGTATTTTCGGGAAAGGCATGGTGCTGAAGAATAAAGATTCTAAGGAGTGTTTGGTTTAGAAAGGAAAGATTGGCTAGACCTAATAAGAATAGGGTCAAAGTTGCAGATAAAGAGGAGATAAGAGAATTTCGTGGTTCCTCTGAGGATGGTCCCTTATATTACTGGCGGTCCCATATATATTTGGGAGCCACCCAACATTTAAGGGGGCCATTTTCTAGAGAATCACAAAATTTTCCAGAAGTAGAATCCTCTTTCAGAGTAGTCAATAAGGGTTGGAAGGGTGATTTTGGCATTTCCATTTCTTCAAGAATCATATAATCTAGCTAAAGGAGAGGAGAAATCATGCAATGTGGCCAAGTAGAAGCATATAAATGACTTAAAGGTCTACTAAATGTCATATAGCAAGCATGAAATAATAATGTAGACACATTGTACACGTACTTGAGTAACCGTGATAGAGGTTAAGAAAATATTACATAGTAATAATAATAGTACGTATGTCTAGCAATAATTCTCAAGAAATATCTCAACCATCATTCGAATCATCACTTGAGGCTTCTTCAGAAGATATGTAGATGATAGATTGAAGATGAGTAGGATGAACCCAGGGTTTCATGGATGGCCAATATGATTTGTATTTTGATTTTTGTAGATGAGGATTAATTTTGATGATGTGATCATATAGACGATTTAGAATCATTCCATATGGCATTGGAGAATTTGGTTGATTTTTAATCTTTTCAACTCGTTTGGTTAGAAAGTAGGCAAAGTTAAAAGGAGTACTTGTTAGAATGCAATACATCATGTGACATGATGATGCAGGAAGAAATGGTGAGTCATTTTGAGTGCCAAAGGCATTATCTTGAATGATTTCATTCCAAGATCTCATGTCATGACGAAGCTCTTCCTTGAGAATTTTGTTTGGAAAAATGGTTTGTCCGGTTGTTGTGATTGATTGAATGATTTCATTTGGTGTTGGAATATGTGTTTGATAAGGTGTGTTTGACTCTTGATTAGTTTTCAAAGAACCGAGAGAGGATTCTTTAGAGTAAGAACATTCTCCTTCACATGGAATGGAGAGAATCGAGGCAAATGACTCGAGTGAGAATTTAAATGTTCTTTTTAATGCCCAGAATGTCAAAGAGATATTTTGATCGTCATCTTTGGTGATTTCTATTGAGGAATAAAATTCAAGTAGAAATCTTGGACATGTTCCTTCATGAAATTCATATATTTTCAAAAGTTTGATAATTTGAAAAAGGGTTTGAATATTATCGTATTTAGTGGATTCAGGAGATACAGGACGACCTTCATGAATTGGCCTACATTCTAGGTTTTGAATGATGGGTTTTAAGATATCAGGAATATAGTTTTCATTTGAGATTGTTGGAACGTATGATTTTGTGTACCGTAATTCATCTTCCACAGTCATTTCACCTAGAATTGAAAAAGATAATTTTAGTGAGGTTCATTTATTTGAAGAGATGTCTAGTGTGTGCCTAAATGCGACAAATGTGGAGTAACGATTAACTCGACCTAAATATAAAATCCTAACAGTTAATCCAAACGCTCCTTTGTTTGATTTTGCTCATCCAAACAAGTCAAAAAATACATATGAATTATATACCTTGAAATTTGTTCATGAGATCATTATGCATGTGTTTGAAAACCTTTTTAGATTGTATTGACAATGCATAACAACAATTTTATTATGTTCCTAACGTGAGTGATTTAAAAATAAAATTAGGGTTTGGTTCAAAAATCAATTTTTCGACGAACTTACCAATGTATGCAAATCATATGTCTACGAGAAACATATTAGTTGTACATTGTATCCTAGTAGTCCTAATTGTATAAAATTGAAAGAAAAATAGAAAATCCTCAATTTTAATTTTTAAGGCATCATAATCTTTTAATTCTTTAATAAACTTCATCTTTTTCTTTAGAATCATTTTCCTTTGTAGATTAATCCTCCACCAGCTTGTTGGAATTACATAATGCTAGATTTTGTCCTTATGTTTCATCTTGTTTTTTCTTATCACTCAAAATTAATTCACACATGTGTGACTAAATGTGACAAATATGGAGTAACATTACTCGACCATAGAAAAAATCTAATGAGTTAACCCAAATTACGCTCCTTTATTTTGATTTGTTGCTCATCCATATCAAGTTTGAAAAAATTACATATGAATTTATGTTATCTTTTAAATTTGTTCATGTGATCTTTATGCATGTGTTTGAAAACATTTTTAGGTTTGTATTAACATGCATAAGCAACAATTTTATTGTGTCACTACGTGAGTGATTTCAAAAACCCATTAATTGGGGTTTTGGTTACAAAATACACTATTCTACATCACGCTAATGTATGAAAAGCTTAAGTCTATGAGAAGCCATATTAGTTATACTATTGTATCCTTGTAGTCTTAATTGTACAGTACTTGAAGAAAAATAGAATAAGACCCTAATTTTAATTTTGATGTTATCTTGAACCCTAGACTCATTTTGAAAGAAAATAGATGAAATGACTTACAATTGATTATCTTTAAGATGTTGTGGATGATTATAGGTGATGATTAGATCTTTAATTTAAGTTTTGGTGGTTGATTTTGAGTTTTTGGGTGATTTGGATTATGTTCGTCGATGAGCAGCAGTAAAGGGGGTGCTTTGTTTTTGTGTTTTGATAGTATTTTGATTTAGTAGTTTCTAATATTAGTGTATGCTGATGGCGTGGTCCCATATCTCCATGGCGGTCCCAAAATATTGTAGGGGCCGCCATCAGTACTAGGGGTTTGGACTCTATCTTTTTTTTGACAAAAATTTATCGTGGAGGTGTGACGTTTTAATTTACTTTTCTATTAAATTACAAGTGCTTAAAGTACTTCGGATGAAGTATTCAAGTTGTCACGACACAGAATGGAACACGAACTAGAATCAAAACTAGAAGAAGGAGAAGCCGACTAATATGATTTAAAGAATGTATTCCATCATTCCTAAAATCAATGAGTTAGATAGTTAAACGATTCAGTTTTAGGGTTTGTAGAATGTCGGTGCTGTTGATGACGGACGGCTCTTTTTGATTGAGATATTGTCCTTTTTTTCTGTAATCATTATCACGAAGAAAGTCGTGACGCTATTTCGATGAGTTTGGTTCGAGAGTGTTTGCATATACTAGGGTTTTTTGTTTAAAGGTCAATAGCGCCTTTGTTGTCCGCACTGATGGGACGTCGGTGAGTCATAACGGTGTAGTCGATGAGAGATTGTTTCATCATAGTGCTTGTTGACATGCCTTTTCAGGCGCTTTTGTATTTGGCTTCGGCTAGTTAGAAATTGCAAAGAGCGGTTTGTTTCTTCGAGAACCAAGATGTTAAAACTCTACATCCCACAAATGTTTAAACAAATACCGTAGTAGCTTCTTTCGATCCACTTAACCTCCCCATGATCAGATGTCGACATTATTCTATGGTTCTATGTCGGCTCCGGTCCCCTTAGGATACCATAATCCTAAGTGCGTAGTGCCTTTAATGTATTGGAAGATACGCTTAACCGCTTCAAGGTGAGAGGTTTTAGGAGCCTCTTGGAAGCGGGCACAAAGGCAGACACTAAACATGATATCGGGCCTACTTGCCGTTAGGTATAATAAACTACCTATCATGCCTCAATACTTGGTACTATCTACCGACTCACACTCTTCGTCTTTTGTGAGTTTAGTATCGGAGGACATAGGGGTTTTCATTGGTTTAGAATCTTCTAAGCCAAATTTCTTAAGCATTTCTTTAATATATTTAGATTGATTAAAGAAAATACCATCTTCTATTTGTTTTATTTGTAATCTAAGGAAGAAGTTAAGTTCACCCATCATGCTCATCTGGAACTCGTCATGCATGATTTTGGAAAATTCATCACACATGTCTTGACAAGTCGATCCGAATACAATGTCGTCGACATATATTTGAACGATGATGAGGTTTAAACTTTTCTTGTTGGTAAAAAGTGTGTTATCTACCATTCCTATTTCATATTCATGTTTAATAAGAAAAGCTTTTAATCTATCATACCAAGCTTTGGGTGCTTGTTTAAGACCGTATAAAGCTTT
>BQNB010081957.1:0-26346 GCA_026074375.1 Tanacetum coccineum
GTATGTGTCCACATATTGGGGGAAGATTGTTAGCCTTAAAATATGGTGACATATCCGGAATTACATTAGATCATTTATAGAGTGACATATAGGGACTAATAATGACTAAGTATGATAGTTGTATGTCACTAGTACTATAAATACCCCCTACATACTACCATGGAGGGGTGAAGCTCACATTTGTAAAAGTGTGTAGTGTGTGTGTTTTCTCTCAACACATACACATCTTCCCATCTCATTTTTAACCTTTTATCTCAAATAACAATGGCTGAATATTTATTCCATTTTACACAACCTCCAGATCTATTTTAATCCCTTGTTTATACATGTCATTTACAATCTACAAATCTGTAAGTTCACAAGGAGAACTTAATGCAGGTACATCTACACAGAAAGAAGAAATCAGTCAAGATTGCATTGTGATGCCAATTTGGAAAGATGCTTCATACTTTGATTCACCTTCCAAGGATGTTGGTAATGGTGAACCAAAATCTGCTGCTGATGATCAAAAGCAGGTTGAAGATGGTCAAGATAATGAGAATGATGAAAAAGATAAGTATGAAGATGATAGCAGTCCTAAGGAAGTTAATACTGCTGGACAACATGTTAATACTGCCAGTCCTAAAGTTAAGACTGGTCATTTTAAACTTAATACTGTTGATCCATCAGTTAATACTGCTAGTTCATTTGATCCAGATAGCCCTAAAGACATATTCACAATGGGAGCTAGTCATACACTTAAAGCCACTCATGTTCAGTTCTTCAGTGATGAAGATGAACCAGAAGTTGATTTGGGGAACATCCTTAATTATACAGTTCCAAACACTCCTAATACAAGAATTCATAAAGATCACCCAATTAAAAATGTGATTGGTGATGTGAAGTCATATGTTCAGACAAGAAGAATGACAAAACCTACTTTTAAACAAGGGTTTCTCAGTGCTGTTTATAAAGAGAAAACACATGATACCCTGAATACTTGTTTGTATGCTTGTTTCTTATCCCAGATTGAAACCACAAGCATTGCTAAAGCTTTATCTGATTCATCTTGGGTGGAAGCAATGCAGGAAGAACTTTTGCAATTCAAACTCCAATAGGGTTGGAAACTTGTAGATTTGCCTAATGGGAAGAGGGCCATTGGAATAAAATGGATCTTTAGAAATAAGAAAGATGAAAGAGGGATTGTAATTAGAAATAAAGCAAGGTTTGTTGCACAGGGTCATAGGCAAGAAGAAGGAATAGATTATGAAGAAGTTTTTGCACTTGTGGCAAGAATTAAGGTAATAAGATTATTTTTAGCCTATGCTTCTTTTAGGGGTTTTCTGGTATATCAAATTGATATGAAGAGTGCATTCTTATATGGAACCATTAAGTAAGAGGTTTATGTTACTCAACCACCAGGATTTAAAGATCCTGACCATCCAGACAAAGTTTACAAGGTGGTCAAGGCACTTTATGGGTTGCATCAAGCACCAAGAGCATGGTATGAAACCTTGGCTAACTATTTGTTGGGCAATGGGTTAAAAAGAGGGAATATAGATTAGACATTGTTTATCAAGAAGCAAAAAGGAGATATTTTTCTTGTACATGTTTATGTTGATGACATTATCTTTGGCTCTACAAACAAGGAATTGTGAACTGCATTTGAGAAGCTTATGAAGGATAAGTTTTAGATGAGTTCAATGGGAGAACTTACTTTCTTCTTAGGATTACAGGTAACACAGAAGGAAGATAGAAAATTTATCAGTCAAGATAAATATATAGCTGAGATTTTAAAGAAATCCAACTACACTGATGTAAAGTTTGCTTCTACTCTTGTTGATTTGAAAAAGCCTTTAGTCAAAGATGGAGATGCTAATGATGTTGATGTACATCTATATAGATCTATGATTGGGTGTTTGATGTATCTCACAGCATCTAGGCCAGATATTATGTTTGCAGTATGTGCATGTGCCAGATTCCAAGTTACTCCAAAGACATCACATCTCTTAGTTGTAAAGAGAATTTTTAGATATTTGAAAGGCAAACAGTTACACCCCACCAAGGAGGAAACGCGAGGTGTAACATATCAATAAACATCACACAAGATGATAGATAAAAACACCATACATGATCTAATAAAAGAAAAGTTATCCGAATTACAACATTCTGAAGAAAACAATTTAAAAGTACATTAAACATCATAGATTGTTCTATCCGAACATGGATATTCCAAAAGACATGATTCTTGCAATTTTGTAGACATCTTGACAATTAGATGAAATGTAAGGAACTAAGCTTCCACCTTAGGAACGTCACCTGAAAAGCATGATAAAACAGTCAACTATCGAAATAGCTGGTGAGCTCTCAAGATTTTATACACAAAATTTAGTTTTTAGATAAAGAGTAGATGTCTGATAAAAGTTTGCCAACTCAATGCCAATTTATCAAAAACAGTTATCCAAATCAAAAATCAGTTTCCAAATAAGTTGAGAGTCCAAACAAATTAATGTATATGTATGCTATAGTGATTATGCGAGGCACTACTTAAATGTATTCAGCCTAACCGTTCCAACACCCATTCAAGTTCTAGTTGTATAGTGTGGCACAAACACTTAGTACTATGCACCCTTATGCGGGGAGTGAAGAGGGGCTAATCTCCTAATAGCGCTATCCATAAGTACTAACATCTCAATCCCGATGAGGGGGATAATGAGTTAAAAGTAGTGGCGGGTTCCAAGCATACAACAACATACATGCCAAGTACAAGTTCAATACGTTTCCAAAGTTCAACAAGTTCAAATCAAGTTCCATACGTTTAAAACAAGTTCAAGTTCAAATGTGCTCAACTTTAAATATGTAAAAGTAAGAGCATAGAAAAATGGCACATCATGCTTTCCACCCTAAAACATTTAAAACATGCAAAAAGGGGAATGTGAGAAACTCACCAAAATGGAGCTACCAAGATGAAAGTAACGAAGAAAAGCGGCGATGATAAATCTCAACCGCGACCTATTAATAATAATAATATATTATTAATATTCAATTATGTAAAATATGCAACTCATTGTAATTACATTATATGCATGGTAATTCATACATTAGAAATCCATGAGACTACACTTCGCTTTTTATTTCCATTGGTTATCCATTTTCTAAAAATTGTGCCGTTTTACTAGCAACTAGTTATCTCTTAACGACTTGCCAAACAACCTCATCACTTTCTTATACTCCATCTCCAGGTTCCTATGTATATTGACTTACTACTATGTTTGCTCCAAAGATTCTAAGCAAGTTTTACCTTTCGTAAATACTAGCACACTATAACTTGTTTAAAACAGGCCTGCAGAAAATTATCAAAAGTTTGGCATCATCAGGCACCCTTAAACATTTTATAAAAATCTAAAAAAAATACAGGAAGTCACACACATCATGTACAATCTCTAGATTAAATTTCGTCAAAAAATATTAAGTTTTGACCCGCCTGCACACAGCATCTTTACAAACGAATTTCTGGATAGCCAACACAGTTTTAGCACTTAATCTTGTACAAAGGTTTTAACTAACTTTTACACAATGAAAATCGACGAGGCCTAGTTCGTTGGAAAGTAGACTCGAAGTAGATAACTTTAGGGTCCGGAAAACCTAGAAAAGATTTTGAAACGACCACGTTATGACATCCGAAAGTTGACCCAAATTCGGATATGAAAACAGCCATTTTCTAAAAATTGCCGAAACTATTATCTAACTAAAATCGGCCATAACTTTTTCGTTTTTAAGAATTACAAGCACTAATTTATACCAAAACGATCATTGGAACGACCTCTACAATTCCAATAACTAAAATCCCAATTTACAACACACTAAATTAACCGATTTTATGCCTAAACTTTCTGCCCTAATTAAGGTTTATAAAAACTCTTTCAACCCATCACTATTTTGCACAAATTTCACATCCCATAATCTCAAACTAACCTACACTTTACCCTAAACCTAACCATCGACAATCAGCAACAACCTCACAAATATCACATGCACCCTAATCAATGGATTCCCAATTTTATAAAATAGACATGCATATACATAACTTTATATAAATATGAGAATTTAATAAAAAAGAGTAATATGTGCTCACAATGCAATATAGATAGAAGATAGATCAAAAACTATAACCCTTGGGGGTTTATATATATTCGGCCGAACCACAAAAGAAACAAGAAATCTCAAAATTTTTAACTTTTATGCACCAAATTCTTGAATACTATCTTCTTAATCAAACCTTGCTAGTATCTAACCCTTGAATTCACCTAAATCACCAATCTTGAAAAATTAGAGATTTACAAAACCTTCTTGCATGTTTAATTTTTTTAGGGGAAAGATTAAGGGTATTTTTATGAGCAATTTGGTATATGATTGAGTAGTTTTGGTTGAGAATTGAAGCTTGAATTGGAGACTTTGTGGTGGTGTTGCTCGAACAGAAGAGAAAAATAAGGAAGAAGCATATTTTTTTTAACGTTATAAACTAGGAAGTGTGTGTATACTCGGCTTAAATAGAAAAAGAAAAGGGGTGTTTGTTGGTTCGGCTGTTATAAAAAAAAGGAAAAGATGGGCTTGAGTTTATAATAAATGTAAAGTTTATAAAAATATGAATGGGCTTGATGTTGTAAAAAAATATGGGTGTTGTTGTGTGGGCTTGGCTGTCGAAAATCAAAAGAAAAAAAGGGGAAGGGCTCCGGCCTAATTTTTTTGTTAAACATTACACTTTTTTTTTAAAACTCGGCCCTAAACTTTAACCCGACTCGCTAAATTTTATAAAAACAGAATATTTAAATTGGGTTCGGCCTGACACGAATAAATAAATAAATAAATAAAAATAATAATTAAATAAATTAAATGAGCTCTCATGGCTATAATATGACATTCGTTGATTTCTCGATCGATAAAACGGATAAATATCAAAAGCTCGACTCGCGAATATTTAAAACGACGATTTTTACTAAATCGACTAAAAATAATAAAATAAATTCTATAAAATTAGGAAATAGAATTTATAAGTTCGGAAATAAATAGCGACGAGAATATGAGTTGCATCAAAACCAAGCGTTAATTGCTAAGAGAAATGTAACCACATAAAAGTGACTCCATAATTAATTAAGAGAGTCAAATATCATACGTTTGCTTTCGGTTACTGACCTCAAAATTGACGGATGTCACAGTTTTCCCCTGTTAAAGGGAATTTCGTCCCGAAATTTCAGTTGCTCGTGCTAAGTCGTAGCGCGCGAACAGTTGCGGATACTTGCGCTTCATCTCGTCTTCTCGTTCCCAAGTAAATTCTGGTCCTCTCCGGGAATTCCAACGAACTTTTACAATAGGAATCCGTCTCTTTTTCAGCTTCTTGACCTCACGGTCCATGATTTCCATAGGTTCTTCAACAAAATGCAGTTTGTCGTTGATCTTGACTTCTTCTAACGGTACGTGCAAAGTTACGTCAGCTAGGCATTTCTTCAAGTTTGACACGTGAAACGTGTCATGAACTCCCACAAGTTCTTGTGGTAAGCGCAACCGATAAGCTACTGGACCGACTCGTTCGACAATCTCGAACGGTCCCACGTATCTTGGTGAAAGCTTGCTTCTCTTACCAAAATGTACCACGCCTTTCCTAGGCGACACCTTGAGTA
Organism: Tanacetum coccineum; assembly: GCA_026074375.1. Classification (NCBI taxonomy): domain Eukaryota; kingdom Viridiplantae; phylum Streptophyta; class Magnoliopsida; order Asterales; family Asteraceae; genus Tanacetum; species Tanacetum coccineum. Next base: position 5,658 of record BQNB010081957.1, read on the forward strand.
GTACTTTGTCACCGACACTGAACTCTAATGGCTTTTGATGATTGTCGGTATTGCTTTTCTGGCGATCTCGTGCGGCTTTTAATCTTTCTTTGATTTGCACAATCTTATCAGTAGTCTCCTGGACAATCTCTAGTCCAAATAGCTTGCTTTCTCCTACTTCTGCCCAAGTTATGGGCGTTCGACAATTCCTTCCATACAATGCTTCAAATGGGGCACACTTCACACTCGAGTGGTAGCTGTTGTTATATGAAAATTCTACTAATGGTAGGTGAGTATCCCAATTACCGCCAAAATCAATTGCACAAGCTCTAAGCATATCTTCTAGCGTTTGAATGGTATGCTCACTTTGGCCATCAATTTCAGGATGGTAGGCTGTACTTAAATCCAGTCTCGTTCCTAATGCTTTCTGTAGTGATTGCCAAAATCTTGATGTGAAATAACTGTCACGATCAGATATAATTGACACAGGCACACCGTGCCTTGCTACGATCTCGTTGATGTACAGTCTTGCAAGTCTCTCTATCTTGTAGTCTTAACGGATAGCTAAGAAATATGCCGATTTAGTCAGTCGATCGACAATGACACAAATCGAGTAATGTCCGCTACTGGTTCGTGGTAACTTGTTTATGCAGTCCATTGTGATGTTCTCCCATTTCCATTCGGGAATTTCTGGCTGTTGAAGTAATCCCGAGGGTTTCTGGTGTTCTGCTTTGACTTTAGAGCAAGTCACGCACTTGCTAACATACATAGCAATGTCCTTCTTCATTCCGGGCCACCAGTATAAGCCTCGAAGATTGTTAATACAAATAAACTAATTTTAAACAAAACGTTTTACAATCAACTTAGACTAAGGTTTTATTAATGACAAAACATAACAAACCTCTTATTATCTCACAAACATGATTTCTTTACTATCTCCCATCTTTGTAGAAAAACACATGCAAATGATTTCTTTACTATCTCCCATCTTTGTAGAAAAACACATGCAACTTGAAAAAGCATACAAATTCTTTTAAAACCCTAACTTTACACAAAATCATCTTACACTTATTTTCTCATTTAGTATATAATCAAATGTAGCAAATCCAAGGAAAATCTCATAAGATTACACAAGATATCTCAAGATTTTGCAAATCAAAATTCGGATTTTGTTATTGTATTCTGGTGCCCTTAGTTTTGCAAGACAGTGCCCTTTGTCAACAGCACCGGAAGAACCGACCTACAATAAATTTTTTGGCTATAAAAACCAAGCCATTTCTCATGTTTTCACACACCTTTCTCATCTAATCTTCTCTCTAATCAACTGATCTCTCTCTCTCTAGCATCTCTTCTTCTAATTTTTGTGTAGGTAATTCACTTCAAGAAAGGAATTGCCAAATACGCGAAAGTTTCAAGCACACATCAAAAGTGTCTTGATCTTGATTCTTCTTCTTACTTCTTTCAAAAGATTATCTTACTATGATTAATTGTTGTATTGTTAGTTGTACATCACGTGTAGTTGTGTTATCATCGATTCTCGTGTGTGAGAAATTCGGTGATCATCTTTGTAACCTATAGAAGTGTACCATTGTTGTGAAGGCTTCTTCGCCAAGTGAAAGGATCTCGATGACTTGTGTTTAAAAAACTCTCGAGTAGGTGACTCGGGGAGTGGAGTAGGGCAAGGAAGGTATCCTTGTAGCCGAACCACTATAAATACTTGTGTTCTGGTGATCTCTTTCTATACTCTATCTTTTCTTTACTCTTACATCTCTTACTTCTTAATTGTCAAACATCAATATCTAGATCACTTCACAAAAAGTTTCAAAAGTGTTAAACAAATCTAAAAAGATTGAAAAATCTTGGAAAAACTATTCAACCCCCCTTCTAGTTTTCCACAATTGGCATCAAGAGCTAGGTTATCAAAGTTTTTAAAATAAATTGTATTTTAAATCTTTAAACGATTATGGATTCGGAAAACTACAAAGAAGGTCAATCTATGCAACGACCACCTCTCTTCGAGGCAAATTGTTTTATATATTGGAAAAACCGTTTTGAAACTTACGTGAAGTCTAAGGATATTGATTTTTGGTATATCATAGCTCATGGTAACTACAAACCTACCATCAAAGACAAGGATGGAAAGGATGTTGTTACACCATATGAAAAACTTGATGAAAATCAAAAGAAAATGCTTTCCAAAAATGATGAAGCTAAAATGGTTTTATACAATGCTTTACCTAAAAAGGAATATGAAAGAATTTTCATGTGTGACACGGCTCAAAATATTTGGGATTCTTTAATAACTACTCATCAAGGTAACAAACAAGTTAAAGATAATAAAATAGATCTTTTTGTTCAAAAATATGAGGAGTTTACGATTACCGATGATGAAACCATTGATTGTGCCTTTTCTAGATTTAATACCATTATTACTTCTCTTAAAGCACTTGATGAATCTTTTTCAAGTCGTAACCATGTTAGGAAATTCTTGAGGGCTCTTCCATCGAAATGGCGACCAAAGGTAACGGCGATAGAAGAATCCAAAGACTTGTCAAAGCTATCTCTAGACGAACTTGTTGGCAACCTCAAAGTCTATGAAATAGTTCTTGAAAAGGACTTGGAGATTGCAAAGAACAAGAAAGAAAAGTACAAGTCTCTCGCACTCAAAGCAAGACAAGTCTTGAGTGATGATGATACATCTTCCTCGGATAGCAATGATGAGGAATATGCAATGGCCGTAAGGGATTTCAAGAAATTCTTTAGAAGAAGAGGCAAGTTTGTCCGACAACCCTATGACGACAAAAAGAACTTCCGAAAAATCAAGGAAGATAAAAAGGAAGAACGAAGATGCTTCAAGTGTGGTGATCCAAATCACTTCATTAGTGATTGCCCCAAAAACTTTTCCGGTGATCAAAAGGCATTCGTTGTCGGAAGTTGGAGCGATAGTGGAGATGACTCAAAGAAAGAAGAGATTTGTCTCATGGCTCACTCAAACGAGGTACTATCCGATAATCTTTACTATAGTAGTTCATCTTTAGATAACGAATCTAGGGAAAATGAGTATGACAAACTTGGTCAAATTAGTCTTAGAATCATTAACAAAAACAAACATCTAAAGGCTAAAAATGAATCACTCAAAAAGACCATTAACGAACTTAAAACCAAGCTAGACATATTAGAAAAAGGTAAAGAAACTAGTAGCAATTGTGATGCTTGTAATGAACTTAGATTAGAAGTCAACTCTCTAAAACTAAAACTAGCTAGTTTTGAGAATAGTAGTTCATCTTTACAAAAAATGGTCGAAATGCAAAAACCGTCAAAAGACAAGTGTGGATTAGGATACACAGAGACTATAGCTTCCTCTAGAAACACTAAAATCAAAAATCTAGGAGGGGATGTCTTCAAGTTTTAGCTCGCTCACTTTCATGGTCTTCAACTATTTCAGGTTTCCTTCAGGACGTTTTCAAGAAACTTCCAAAAATATTCTCCGTCTGGATATTGGATTTTGCGACAATTTCTCATAACAAATATCTTAGCTCGCAGCTTTGAATAAACCAATCCATTCATACGGACCAAGTTGGAAAATAACATATCCAAAGGGAATCAAATCGATGTTAATTGTATGACCATCTAGCTCAAGTCTAAAGCTACGAATAGATCTTATTTGCTTCTACTATACGCTGCTTGCTATTTCAATTCATAACCGGGGCATACGCACTAGGTTTCAATGTTAATTCACAATGGCAAGAATTTGGTAGATATAAAGCTATAATCAGCACCATAATCAAACAAAACTGTAGCAAAATGATCGTTTAGAGAGAGTGTACCCGTCATGACGTTCAGGTCTTGTGGGGCTTCAGCAATACCTAAGCTAAAAGCTCTCCCCTGTGCTCGATTCCTGTTGTTCCCTTGGTTGTTATTTCCTACAATTGCTAGCACAGGGTTTGGCTGGTTTCCTCCTGAGGTACTCGATTCATCCTTGGGCAATTCCTCCTAAAGTGGTTAGGATCTCCACACTCAAAACAAGTTGGCCTTGGTCTTTCATTAGTAGCTCTACCCGTACAGTATCGGGTAAAGTGACCCACTTGGTTACATCGACGACACACATGGCAGTTACCAGAATGGTGGAAGCTGCATTTTGCACACTTCGGATGTTGACCAGCATATTGACGTTGTCTTTGACCTTGCTCTGGAATAGTCAAAGCAAAGTTCCCCCCAGTTCTTTGTCTTTTGTTCCTTTCACCCCTTCCTCGGTTCTTGTTCTGGTCATTCGACCTCCTTTTGTTTCTAGCATTTTCCCTCTTTTTGAAAAGTCCATCCTTAATACCATCGGTGGTCAAGCGGTTGGCCATACTCACAGCACCCTAGATTGTAGCAGGTTCGGATGAAGTGACATGTGGCTTGATCTCAGGAGCTAAACCCCGAATGTAGCGATTGACACGTTGGCTCTCAGGGGTAACCATGTGTGGCACCAACCTTGCTAACTCATGAAATCTAGCCGTATACCCATCAATATCAGACCCAACCATCTTGTGGTTCCAAAATTCTGATTCCAACTTCTGAATTTCATCATCAGGACAATATTCTTTCATCAACAACTTTTTAAAATCTTCCCAAGGTTGGGCTATAGCAGCGGCCCGTCCTCGGGTTTGAACAAGGGTATTCCACCAAGTTAAGGCGCGGCCTTGCAGCATACTAGCAGCGAATTCAACTTGGCTCTCTGCGGGGCACTTAGTGATATGGAGCACAGACTCAGTGCTTTCAAACCAGGTTAGTAAACCAACTGCACCTTCTGTGCCAAAAAATTCCTTGGCACCAGAAGCCCTGAATGTTTTGATATTGCAGCTTGGAGTGGCCTCTCTTTGATTTGTTCGGTTTCCTCCGAGGGCTTGAACAAGTTGAGTTAGCAGATTCGGCAATGCGGCGTTAAGTTGTCGGGTTACTTCATCTGCTGTTTCATTAGGAGGATTAGTGTTGTCGGCAGAGCTGCTACGTGTGTTTCTTCCCGCCATAATTCTACAATTTAACACAAAATTTCACTTTGTCAGAAACTTGACAAACCGTACCTTCAAACAGTTCATATATATTCACAAAAATATAGTTAAAGAGTGAACATGCTTAAAAAAATTCAACACAGTTAGGGTTGAATATAGCACCTTTGAACGAAGTGTTTAAATGAATAATCAAGCATAGATAGATGTACCATACCAATGTAAGTCAATCATGTTTAGTATTTAACCATAATTTAGTGGTATACATATTTAGATGACAAGCAAGTTTTATATATAAGAAATATTTGTATTTTCTCTCACAATTAAATAATATAAAATAAACATGGTTTTTAGATTTTTCTAAAAATATATATTAAATTGGTTGCCAATAAAATTGATTAATAGATAATTATTTAAATTAAGCATTGTAAAAGTTTACCGTTTTGTTTGTTATATAAGTAAAATTTGAGTAATCAGATAACATTTTACAAAAATCTTTTCAAAAGATAATGATAACATTATAAATCAAAATTTGACACTTGATCTACACAACTGATTCCAAAAATTCATTGTATCATAATAGAGAAACATTTAGTAATCTGAAAGAGCGTGAAATTAACCGTGCGGGCAAACTACACTAGTACACCCTCATTGGTGTATCTGCCAACAACTAATCCGGAAAGGGGTTTGGTAGGATAGGGATAAACACCCGCATTTCTGCTTTCAACCCTAATTTCTCTATAGTCGCGTTGTATCCATGTCGTTTGAGTATCCATCAAATCATCCAAGCCTCGCCCATCCTCGAGTGAATTCTTCATCTGCTGCTCGCCTTGAGTTCTTACTCGGAATCTATCAACGAGTCCTTCTCGAGTTCTTATTGCAGGGTAAAGGTACGAAAAGTATTTAGGTGAACGTCGCGAGTCAATCGCGAAATCATTAGCGCGCGAAGACGATCTATGGGACATATTGTGACTATAACGGTGTTCTTAATAACAAGGTGTCTAGGGACAGTGTGACAACAGTAACCGATGTGAAAGCAAGCTCATAACATAAATGGACCAATCAACATAAGCATGATGTACTGAAATCAAATAGTGGACATCTAAAAGTAAATGATGTACGATGCACATAATTCCTAGTATGCTTTTCAGTGACTAAAGTGGAAAGTCGGTTTTTAAACTTGTTTAAAATAATGACTATACCCAGTGTTGCATGATACTCCCTGAATTAGACATAGTTGATCAAGTTATGTCTAATTTAGGTCTAATGATGCAACCACTCGGACTAGTCGACTCGTTTCATGTTCGGTGTTTTTAGAAAAAGAAAATCATTTTGGTTATAGTTCGGATTTTTATTTTTGAAAATAAAACTGGCGTTCTCTATAACCTTAGGCTCTGATTACCAATCTGTCACACCCCACCAAGGCGGAAACGCGAGGTGTAACATATCAATAAACACCACACAAGATGATAGATAAAAACACCATACATGATCTAATAAAAGAAAAGTTATCCGAATTACAACATTCTAAAGAAAACAATTTAAAAGTACATTAAACATCATAGATTGTTCTATCCGAACATGGATATTCCAAAAGACATGATTCTTGCAATTTTGTAGACATCTTGACAACTTAGATGAAATGCAAGGAACTAAGCTTCCACCTTAGGAACGTCACCAGAAAAGCATGATAAAATGGTCAACTATCGAAATAGTTGGTGAGCTCTCAAGATTTTATACACAAAATGTAGTTTTTAGATAAAGAGTAGATGTTCGATAAAAGTTTGCCAACTCAATGCCATGTTATCAAAAACAGTTGTCCAAATAAAAAATTAGTTTCCAAATAAGTTGAGAGTCTAAACAAATCAATGTATATGTATGTTATAGTGATTATGCGAGGCACTACTTTAACGTATTCAGCCTAACCGTTCCAACATCCATTCAAGTTCTAGTTGTATAGTGTGGCACAAACACTTAGTACTATGCACCCTTGTGCGGGGAGTGGGGATGGGCTAATCTCCTAATAGCGCTATCTATAAGTACTAACGTCTCAATCCCGATGAGGGGGATAATGAGTTAAAAGTAGTGGCGGGTTCCAAGCATACAACAACATACATGCCAAGTACAAGTTTAATACATTTCCAAAGTTCAACAAGTTCAAATCAAGTTACATACGTTCAAAACAAGTTCAAGTTCAAATGTGCTCAACTTTAAATATGTAAAAGTAAGAGCATAGAAAAATGACACATCATGCTTTCCACCCTAAAATATTTAAAACATGTAAAAAGGGGAATGTGAGAAACTCACCAAAATGGAGCTACCAAGATGAAAGTAACGAAGAAAAGCGGCGATGATAAATCTCAACTGCGACCTATTAACAATAATAATATATTATTAATATTCAATTATGTAAAATATGCAACTCAATGTAATTTCGTTATATGCATATCAATTCGTACATTAGGAATCCATGAGACTACACTTCGCTTTTTATTTCCATTGGTTATCCATTTTCCACTCGCTTTTTATTTTCTTGGTGGTTATCCTTTCTGGTAACTTGCCCGTTTTCTTGCAACTAGTTTATCGCTTTAACTACTTGCCAAACAACTCTCACCTTGCTTATACTCCATCTACAGGTTCCTATGTATATTGACTTACTACTATGTTTTCCCCAAAGATTCTAAGCAAGTTTTACCTTTCGTAAATACTAGCACACTATAACTAGTTTAAAACAGGTCTGCAGAAAGTTATTCAAGTTTGGAACAACATGCACCTTAAATATTTTTATAAAAATCTAAACAATACTACAGAGGTCACACACTATCTTGTACATTATCTAGATTATATTTAGTCCACATAATATTAAGTTTTGAACCCGTCTGCACACAACATCTTTACAAAAGAAATTTGGACAGCCAACCACAGTTTTGAACTTAATCTTGTACAAGGTTTTTAATAACGTTTACTTCATGAAATGACAGGGCCTACGTTAGTGGAAAGTAGACTCGAATTAGATAACTTTAGGGTCCTGAAAACCTAGAAAATATTTTGAAACAACCACGTTATGACATCCGGAAGTTGACCCAATTAAGGTATGAATTGCATTTTTGAAAATTGCCAAAACTATTATCTAAACTGAAATAGGCCATAACTATTTTAGTTTTTAAGAATTAGAAGGCTCTATTTATTCCAAAACGATCATTGTAAACAACCTTTACCAATTCTCTAACACTAAATCCCAGTTACAATACACACTAAATTAAAACGATTTTATGCCTATATATTCTGCCCTAAGATTAAGGGTTATAAAATATCTTTCAACCATCATCTTTTTTTCACAAATTGCATATCCCAACAATCTCAAAATAGACATACACTTTACCCTAAACCTATTTCACCATCCACAATCACCAACAACTCACAAACATCTCATTGCACCTAATCAATAGGATTTCAATTTCATAATATAGACTGATATACATAAAACATTATATTACTATGAGAATTAATAAAAAGGAGTATTATGTGTCACAATGCAATACAAGAAGAAGATTAGATAAAAAACTATAACCTGGGCGTTTATATACTTCGGCTGAACCACAAAAGAAAACAGAAAGCCTGGAAAAAATTTACTTTTTATGCACCAAATTCTTGATTACTATCTTTCTTAATTCAAAACCTTGCTGTATATAACCTGAATTCCCTAAATCACCAATCTTGAAAAATTAGAGATTTACAAAACCTTCTTGCATGTTTAATTTTTTTAGGGGAAAATTCGTACATTAGGAATCCATGAGACTACACTTCGCTTTTTATTTCCATTGGTTATCCATTTTCTGAAAATTGCGCCGTTTTACTAGCAACTAGTTATCGCTTAACGACTTGCCAAACAACCTCATCACTTGCTTATACTCCATCTCCAGGTTCCTATGTATACTCGGCTTAAATAGAAAAAGAAAAGGGGTGTTTGTTGGTTCGGTTGTTATAAAAAAAAGGAAAAGATGGGCTTGGGTTTATAATAAATGTAAAGTTTATAAAAATATGAATGGGCTTGATGTTGTAAAAAATATGGGTGTTGTTGTGTGGGCTTGGCTACCGAAAATCAAAAGAAAAAGGGGGAAGGGCTTCGGCCCAATTTTTTTGTTAAACATTACACTTTTTTATTAAACTCGGCCCTAAACTTTAACCCGACTCACTAAATTTTATAAAAACAGAATATTTAAATTGGGTTCGGCCTGACATGAATAACTAAATAAATAAATAAAAATAATAATTAAATAAATTAAATAAGCTCTCATGACTATAATATGACATTCGTTGATTTCTCAATCAATAAAACGGATAAATATCAAAAGCTTGACTCGCGAATATTTAAAACGACGATTTTTTTACTTAATCGACTAAAAATAATTAAAGAAATTCTATAAAATCAAGAAATACAATTTATAAGTTCAGAATAAATAGCGACGAGAATACTAGTTGCATCAAAACCAAGCGTTAATTGCTAAGAGACATGTAACCACAAAAAAGTGACTCCATAATTAATTAAGAGAGTCAAATATCATACGTTTTCCTTTCAGTTACTGACCTCAAAATTGACGGATGTCACACAAACCAACTTTAGGCCTTTGGTATTCTAGAGATTCTCCATTTGAACTAGTTGATTATACTGATAGTGACTATGCTGGAGCCACTCAAGATAGGAAGTCAACAATTGGAGGTTGTCAGTTTTTGGGAAATAGGTTGATATCATGGCAGTGTAAGAAGCAAACTGTGGTTGCCACCTCTACAACTGAAGCTGAATATGTGACTGCTGCTAGTTGCTGTAGACAAGTACTCTTAATTCAAAATCAATTGCTGGATTATGGGTATAATTTCATGAATATTGCCATTAATATTGAAAATAACAGTACTATCTGCATTATTGAAAATCCTGTTCAACATTCTAAAACAAAACATATAGAGATTAGGCATCATTTTATAAGAGATTGCAATGCTAAAAATTTAATACAAATGGTTAAATTTCATATTGATTATAATGTTGCAAATCTTCTTACAAAAGGTTTTGATGCTGGAAGGTTTCAGTACTTGGTCTCAAGTATTAGAATGCTTAATCCTTAAATTCTATATCTCTCTATGTCTTTAAAAAAGTTTTGTAAAGGATTAGTACTGTTAGTCTTGTCAATTAGTACTACTAAGTATAATTAGTACTACTAGTTATACTTAAGACTACTTGTTAAAACTGTTAGTCATAATTAATACTGTCAAAAAGAAAATACTTTGGATTGTGTATTTTTTGGCTTTGGACTAACACTTGCAGGATAAGCATATTGAGTACCTGATGTTGAAAGCTTCACCTCTGAAGTCTTGTTTGAGGGGAGGCTACTTATGTCAATATGCAGTCAAGTATGGTTGGAAGCACATGTAACATCAAAAATGTGTTAAAAAGAATCAAAAACATCTAGGCATGTCAAAAGAGGTCGGGACACCAAGATACCTCAGTCTAGTGGTCCCCCTATAAAGGTTGGTGATAAGGCTGTCCATAAGGAGTTGGGTGACAGAATGGAAAGGGCTGCCACTACTTCTTCTAGCTTAGAAGCAGAGTAGGACAGTGGTAACATCAATAGAACCCAATCCATGGAAACACTTAATGAGCCAAATCCTTATGGAACTGGTTCAGGTAGTGGTCCCAAGTGCCAAGATACCATATTAGGGGTGTAGATGCTCAAACTAGGTTTGAGACTACATCTAAATAGTAGAATGATCCACCTCTCTCAAGAGTTAACACACTTAGAAGTGGGGAGGACACATTAAACTAATGGAATTGATGGCACATTGTACAACACTGTCTGAATTGGTGAGAAAAAGAATAGAGAGATTTAGTGAGCTAAAAAACAGACAGAGAGTTGTGTGATTAAAACAGAAAGAGTGAATTGGTGAGCAAAAAGAATTGAGAGATAATGTGATAAAAACAGAAAGAGTGAATTGGTAAGCAAAAAGAATTGAGAGATAATGCGATAAAAACAGACAGAGTGAATTGGTGAGCAAAAAGAATTGAGAGATAATGTGATAAAAATAGAAAGAGAGATTGTGAGAGTCAAAATTGGTGATGGAAAAGCTTTTTGGACAAAATTGAAGTTAAAACTGGTCTTTCCATGTTTTAGTACTGGTGGGCTTAGAGTTAGTACTGCTAGGCTAATTTTAGTACTGCTGGGTGACCGTTAGTACTGTTTGAGCCATAACAGAATATTTCTCTAAATATAGCTGTTGCGAAATTTTGGCCAACTACTTCGTCTATAGGTTTAACTAATTGGAGAATTCAAGATCTTTCTATAAACATATCAGTCGGTGAAATTTTAAAACCTTAAAAACTCTCTCTTATCTCAATTACCTCTACCAAACACTCATACTCTCTCACACGACTATATCCCATAACCTTAATTCACTTTCTATTCATCAAATGGCGAGTTTGGAATTTTGCGACAAGCACAACATGGTTGCCTACTTAGAGAAGTCAGAAGGAAGTGAGGGGTTTCATCAAATCATTGATTTTCTAGCTGCAAGTCACATCAAGAATGCCCTCACTGAATGCCCAACCCTTTATGCTTCTCCTATAGAATAATTTTGGCAAACTGCTGCTTTGAGCATAACTGAGGATGGGGTCAGGGGAATCACTGCTACCATAGATAAGAAGGTCAAGGTATTTGTTTTTGAGACCTTTATTAGAAGACATCTCAAGCTTAAAGATTCTGATGGTATTAGCTCTCTCCTTACTACAGAAATTTTTGAGCAACTGGCTCTCATGGGGTATGCAATCACTTCTGATAGCCTAACTTTTCAAAAGGGACATTTTCCCCTTAGTGGAAATTCTTCATTCATACCATTCTCTACTGTTTTATTCCTAAGAAGACTGCTTGGGAGCAGTTTAGTAGCAATATAGCTACTGCTATCATTTTCCTAGCAACTAACCGTACCTTTAACTTTTCCCACTTAATTTTTGAGGCCATGGTAAAGAACTTAGATAGTAAGTCAAAGTTTTTTATGTATCCCAGATTCATTTAAATCTTTTTGAACAACCGCAAGAGAATGCTTTTCCCTCATAAGAGAACCTTTCTTACACCTACCCTTACACAAAAACTATTCAGTAATATCAAAAGGGCTTCCAAGAGATATTCTAGGGTGGACATTCTACTATTTCCATCCATGCTCACTACACTTGAGCCATCTCCTTCTATAATAACATCTTCACCATCCTTATCACCCCAAACACATCCATCAACCTCACAACCACCATCCATACTACAATCTAACCAAACTACACCTGTTACTAAGGAGCTGCTCCAATGCCCCATGAATCACCATTCCAAAGTGTTCACTCACTTGAACATGATGAGGGTAGTTTATCACTTAATGAGTTGACGGTTCTCTATACCTCACTGTCCAAGAAGGCTGAAAGCTTAGAGTCTGAATTAAAGCAAACAAAACAGACCTACCATGCTGCTCTTACAAAGCTGATCAAAAGGGTGAAGAAGTTAGAGCAAACAATCAAGATAAGCCAAGCTAGGAGGAGAGCCAAAGTTGTCATCTCTGATGCTGAGGAAGATGAGGAGGATCCTTCCAAACACCGGGAGAGTTGATTGAAGAACTAGCTTGGAGCTAGAATTTTCTTTGATACCTACTCATGTTGCAGATTAGGGGAGGGTATTGATGATACTCTGATTAGTGAGCAACATGAAGAGCAGTTAGGTGTTTTTAGTGCAGCTACAGATCTTGGCAGATGCAACTAGTAGAAAGACAAAGTGTTTGAACAAAATGTTCATACTACTCCAGAAGAAGTAGGATTAGTTTTTAGTATGCTGATGTTAGCAATGCAAATGAATGGGTAGTACTGTTGGTGTTAAAAGTAAAAGGATAAAGGAAAAGCATTTATGCAAGGGTCTGAAGCTACTAAAGAAATTCAAAAGAGAGTCAAGTTCAATATGAGTGATCATGAGGAATTAGCTAAGAGGTGTTTGGAGGAAGGAACAAAGCTAGTTTTTAGGGGGGGGGGCATAAACAAGAAATGAGAAGTATGATTTTAAAACAACATTACAAACAAGACAAGACCATAACAAGGCAAAGCATAAACGTCAAACGTCATATCTTCAATGTCATCGGTGGTACAGAGGAGTTTGAAGAAAGAGACCTCAACATTGGGGGAGATTGTTAGCCTTAATTATATTAAGTCAAACAAGAATGTTATCGGTCTAAGAAAGTCAAACTAGGTCTTGTATTGTAATAGGCTAGTCGGGTTTAACGGGCTTGGATTGTAATCTAATATTGTCCATGTTTCGGGCTCAAAGCCCAAGTTATGCCAAGCCTGACCCAAGATTACAAGCCCATACGCCACCTAGCAAGGCATGGGTATAAATATCCCTTCACCACACTTGGTGAAGGGTGTTGGTTACATTTTCATTTCACTTGTAATCCACCAATTCACAAATCTAATATTCCTTTCTTATTTTCTCTCTCTACTTTCTCTCTCTAAGTTTTTTTCTTATTTTCTAGCATATTGGTAAAGATTATAGTTGTGTAATGGATTAAATCATGGGATATCAATAACTCAAGGGGTTTTTTTATCATTCTACATGGTATCAGAACTATTAGTGTATAAATAGGCCCAAGCCCGTTTGTGGGTTTAGGGGTTTTTTTATCATTCTACATGGTATCAAAGGCTCTAGGTAAGATCCACCAATAAAAATTGCTATCCTCCGGTCATCGCCTACTTGTCGGTGATCCGGAGGGATCTCATTTTTTTTCCGCTTTATTGTTTTTATTAATTTAGGATTTTACTTTTCGTATTCAATGCATAAACCATAAACCCTAGCCGTCAAAACACAAAAAAAAATTGTTGAGTTGCCTAGATCAACCCTTTTTTCTCATCTGATTGTTTTTGTTGTCGAAGATCATTGTCGTTGACAACAAAAGTTGTCCAACAAATTGCCGCTCCCTCCTAAAGGCAAAATAAGCCATGACATAAAAAAAATAGCAAACGTCATAAAAAATGGAGGAAACTGCGAAGCAATATATACAATTATGTCGTCAAATACAAGTCAATCTCCGTGCAAACGAGCAACAAAGAAGAAAAAGTGAAGAAGAATCAGCTTCAACATTCATCCAGTTTGTCCGTATCGAAGACCCCATTCAAACTGCGAGGGAGTGTTAGACGCATAAATTATTGGCCCAAGCCATTATGGGCTTGAGGTTCATTAGATCTAGGGTTTAGTAGCTTATTCCCAAAGCTATGTTCTATTATAAATAGACATGCTTTGTTATGCTTTTTTTTAAGTTTTATTATTTGTTTCTTGTGTTGGTGATTTGTGCTAAGGTCACAAATCCACACAATCGTTATTTGTGTTGGTGATTTGTGCTAAGGTCACAAATCCACACAATCGTATGTTGTTATTCGTGCTTCAGTTTTATTGGTTTATCCAGGTTTATCAGTTCATGACTTCAAGTTTGAAGATTGTTTGAAGACGCTTGTTGTCGGATGTCTTCATCGCTATTATTTCTTTTAATGTTTTGTCTTTTTTTCTTTTCTAGTTTACTACTCTAGTTTGAGTTTTTGCGATTTCGCCGCTCGGACTACGGGGGAGTATTAGTGAATAAATAGGCCCAAGCTCATTTGTGAGTTTAGGGTATTAGGGTTTTACCATTATAAATAGTGGTCAATAATAAATCATAACTCAAGGGGTTTTTTTATCATTCTACAACTACATCCCTCAAACAAACACTTCCTTAGTTATTGAAAGTAAGGGGCCGTTTGGTTTGTTATTAGGAATCACAATGGGTATCGGATTTAGTATGGGGTAGAATGATAATGGATATGAAAAAATGTATGATTACGATTGTTTATGTTTGGATGACAAAATATGGTATGAAAAAAGTTTATAAATATTTGAATTTTGTAGTGGAAAATAGATAGGCCTACGAAATGGATTTCATAGATACCAAATTGGTGGGTAATGAGTCTATGGCTATGATATACACATTTCATTCATGGGCCCACTAAACAAACATCTTTAATCACTATGAAACCCATAACCCCATTCCCATATACCCATACCAAACGCACCCTAAGATATTAATGAAAAATAATGAACATTGGGAGGAGCCGACTATATCTGCTCCTAACATGTTTTGGGATATATATATTTTTATGGGCTTTTTGGACTAGTTGGGTCCCAACACTCACTAGCTACCCTATGGCAAGCAACCTCATTACTATTACTATATATATACTATAAACGGCATTAAACGGTGTCGTTTTAACGCCACCCAAAGCTATAACCCCAACATCGGCCCGAACTAAAAAAAACTTCTCGGCCCAAAATAGATAAACAAAAGAAAAGTTACACAATGGACCCTCAACTTTTAACTATTTACAATTTTTATTATAATAAACTTTATTTAT
The DNA here is from genome assembly GCA_026074375.1 of Tanacetum coccineum. Lineage (NCBI taxonomy): Eukaryota > Viridiplantae > Streptophyta > Magnoliopsida > Asterales > Asteraceae > Tanacetum > Tanacetum coccineum. The sequence continues at coordinate 21,081 of BQNB010081957.1, forward strand.
CAAATATATAACACATATCCACCGATTCATTCAGATACAAAAATACCCGCAGAAAGATCTTCGAATTGCAAACAAAACGAGTCCAATATTGCAATGCTCATAACATGCGCACGATTTTATAAAAAATGTTAAAGTTTAATATAAATATATAAAAAAGAGAATTTACAAAACGTACTCTCAACTTTTATCTATTTATGACTTTTTTATATAATAAACTTTATTTATTTAATATATAACACATATCTACCGAAATCTCATAAAATTATATTAAAAAAACCACTCATATAGCCAAAAAAACAAACCTTTAAACATGAGGCTCAACACATAAGCCCATATAAGAAAAAAACAAACTATTAAACATGATGCCGAAAAAATAAACCCGCACAAAATACAACCAAAGACCTAAATAAACCGACTTAAAACACACGTCAAATACCGTACAAAAAACACCAACATCTAACCCGCATATGACACATTCTTATACCTTAATGATTCCGAAAATATTCAAAATAAACCGCCCTACAAAAATATTCAAAATAAACTGCCCTACACTTACGCAAAAAAATATAAAATAAAAATTAACGCCCTGCAGCAACGCGCGAGCAATCATGCTTGTTATATTACTATTACTATATATACTAAGAGGCGTTTACTAGACTGCCGGTGCCTTCGGCCCAAAATCATTCGGCCCAAAATTCCAAGTCAAATTAGGTTAACATTTACGGTCCAGAGCCAATGTTGTAAGGTCTAAACCTTCTCCCACTTTTTTAAATATCAATTTCAAGAATGTCTACTTGAACCTTCTCCACTTTTCCCACCTCGTCTGCTGTCTTTCATTTTCCTTGTCTATTTGCATAACCGTTTCCTTATGAGGGCAATTTTCTAAGGAATAGTTTAATGGATCATGATGGGTGTATATGACCCGTATCTTGGCGGGGCAATCCGTCCATAATAGTGTTTGCATCCATGATGGGTCAGATCTCTTTTATCCGGTTTCATATTTGCGCATCTAAGCCACATAATTTTAAAGGAATTCTATTACATAGGCGATGAAGATATTATTTTTTGCGCATTTAAATTTCTTACCGGATCATGATGGGCCTATTCGACTTGTACCTTGGCGGGGCAATCCAGCCAAAATAGTGTTTGCAGTCATGGCGGGTTCGAATCCCTTTTTATTGGGTTCCATTATCCGCTTCCATATTTACACATCTAAGCCACCAAATTTTAAGGGATATTTGTGCTTTTATTGTTTCTAACTAAGGTATTAGGAATCAAATTAGTGAATAATCTGTTGAACGATGAATTCAACATTGGTCTGAAGCGCGTTATCCAGGATTTGTGATTCTTTTGCCTAGAACACGAATTGCTATACTCCTTATATTATCCTGATAGAGATTTCGTGCAACCCAGGTGATGACATCAAATAACATCTATTTTATAGCATCATTTATCCCATGATATTAACTCATTTTGTATAGTTATTGCAAAGAATTGTTACTTAATCGTTTATATTTGAGAATTGCAGTAATTATGGAGTAATTGGTGAAAGATAGCAAAAGGCGCACATTCTGGAGCTTAAATGAAGATATTTTGAAGATTACTATTCTGAAGACCAATACGCCGTATCCATCAAGGAGGATACGGCGTATCCGTGCCTGCACTCTCCAAAGACCACAAAGGAATAAAGATCAATACGTCGTATCCAGATGACTCAATATGCCGTATTCATGATATGGAATCAATATAATATTCTGGAAGATATCATACGTGATCCCTACTCCAAGAAAGCCCCAATACGCCGTATCTAATACTTGGATACGCCATATTCAACCGACTTCCAGACCTTATAAATAGAAAACTCAAAAATGAGTTTTAAGTGTGTTAAATCATATTCTTGATACCTAAACCACAAAAGTCGATTTTTAAAGGAGAAGAAGAGCAAAAGAGGTAGAGCAACGTATTTAATTCCATAGAAGACATCGTGTAATTCCATATACTTTAGTAATCGTCTAGTTTTTGGTATCATTCGTTAACTCGGTTAGTTTACCTTGGCTAAATAATTGCTCTTGTATTTATTACGACGTTTGAAGGCTAATACCTTTGGGTATTAGCCATTATTATGAAGATCTGAATGTTTGGTATTTGTTTATATCGATTTCTTGATTTATCGTTGAGTGCTTGTTTATGTTTATGAATTTATACTTGTTTACGCGCTTTTGTATGCGACCTATCATTCAACTGGATCTAGTGAAGTGGACCAAGTAGATCTAGAGTCCGGGATAGCTCTCCATATAGTAATTTATATATCTAGAATAATAGTTACACAAGTATTGTCCTTCTAAGTTTGTGTCTAGGATACTCTTCGGGCTTAACTAGTTAATTGGATATTGTCGATGGTTTATTGATCGTGTTGACTAGCAGGTGACCTAGATAATTCAACAAGTAATGTTCTGATTCCATTAGATAGTTGGAAAAGTGGACTACTAGTGTATAGATTGCCATTAAGCGGTAAGTGGGTAAAGTCTCTGTGAGCTAGGGTTTAACAAGATCACCATTGCTTTAATCCCTAAGATAGATTATAATCAGTAAATAAGGATGCTTTATGCGGATGCTTTAATTATGACAGAATTAATGTGTCTAGGTCTTAGGATGATGTAACGCCTAAGTCTTAAGAATGATATGCCACCTCGAGAGAAGAAATCATTGCACTTAATAAACAAACCAACATTCTAATCGGATTAATAATGGTTAATACAGTTTTCTTATATAAGGTTCGACCGCTCTTTTATCTTTTGTCTATTAGCTTGCGTGGGTAACAGTGTCTTGAATTGATTGTAGTTACCAACCAAACCGTGCCAGTCTCTCAGGCTGAAAACCCCCGTCTCTTAGGATGAAAAACCCTTTTTCCGTTAGAATTAGGATTTAACTGACATAGGTTTAACATAGGATTGAATAGATAGAATTAACATAGATTAGATAAACCTACGATATTAATTAAATTGATAGTTTTACAGCGCTTCAAGTGTTCGACACCCTTCTTACTACGAAACTGACTACCGATCGGGTATATGCGCCGTAAAAGTGTTATTTTGGTTGAGTCCGATAAACCATTTAATGTTATACTTGAATACATCTTACAATTAAACACACATACAACACATCAAGTTTTTGGCGCCGTTGCCGGGGAGTGAAAATTAATCTTGATTTTTATTTGATATTTTGGTTTTTAACAATAGATTAGATCTAACCCTTAGGATTAGTGTAATTTAGATTAGAGTATATTCTTGTATATTATGTATATTTTGTATATTTCTCTTTAATTGTTTGCTTGTATATATTTGTTTGTGTATTTAATTGTTTTTCTTAATACACTATTCTGGTCGACAATTGAAAACGGCGTATCCACTTCCATCGGATACGACATATCCAGTTCTATGTCTAATACAGCGTATTCATCTCAATCGATTAATACGGCGTATCCACTCCTATTGGATACAGCGTATCGATCGTCTGGAATAGAAAATTGTAATAATTGATTTTTGTGCAAAAAATTTTCTACCTTCCTTCAGAACAAATACTACTGATTGTTTATCCCTTGTTTCAGGTAGTGCATGACAAGGAGTTCTACGAACGAACTATTTACACCTTACAAAGACCCTGAACGAGAATTTTGATTATCAAGGAGACACTTCAAGACTCTAAGTCTTAACGAATTAAGATCGCCTGATTTCAATCTACTTTCTGACCAATAATACTCGGAGGAAGAAGAAGAGGAAGCAATGGCGGAAATAATGGAGCAATACATGAGCAAGACCCGAACAGACTATAGATCGGGAGTCGCTAGGCCTATAATCAATAACAAATATCAATTTGAACTAAAAGGCCAATTTCTTAAGGAGCTTCGAGAAAATACATTTAGCAGTTCAGATAATGAGGATGCAAATGAACACATTGAGAAAGTTCTTGAAATAGTTGACTTATTCCATAACTGTGGATCAACTAATGCTCCGAGTCTTCCCTATATCTTTAACTGGATCCGCAAGTCATTGGCTAAGAAACGAACCAACTAGTTCAATCAAAACTTAGGAAGATCTTAAAACTAAGTTTTTGAACAAATACTGCCCGCCTGGTCGAACTGCGAAGAAAATTAAGGAAATCAACAACTTTCAGAAAGAGCATGATGAAACCCTTTATCAAGCATAGGAGCGCTTTAAGGAACTCTTGATGAAGTGTCCTCAATACTATTTGACTGAGATGCAGGAGGTAATTTTGTTCTACAATGGGTTGGATGTTCCAAAACAACAGATTCTTGACTCAAGAGGTGTCGTTCCAACTAAGACGGATGCATATGCCAAAACAGCCATCCAAGAAATGGCTAAATACTCTTAAAAATGGCACAATGGAACGTCTAGAGGAAGAAGTACTAATACTTCTGACGGATTAGCTGCTATACAAACACAACTAAACAATCTGGGGAGAGAGATCAAGAAGGTGAATAAAAAAGTTTATGTTGCTCAGGTTGGATGCGAGCAATGCAAAGGACCCCATTACACCAAAGATTGCCCACAAAAAGAAGAAGGGAAAACCCTAGAAGAAGCTTAATACATGCAATTTGGTAGACCTTTTCAAGGAGGGGGATATAAAGCAACAACTCCAAGGTACTATCAAAGGAACAACGCCAATCCTTCATTCCAAGAACAAAGGCAATATATGAAAGATAGCCTGAGCAAATTCATTAGTGAATCAACAAAGATACACAAAGAAAACTCTAACATAATCAAAGAAATCTGAGCTTCGACAGATGCTGCCATAAGGAACCAAGGAGCATCGATCAAAACTTTAGAAATTCAAATCTGGCAAATGAGCAAGGTACTACAGGAGAGAGGATTTAGAAGCCTACTAAGCTCAACTGAAACAAACCTGAGAGACCAAGTCAAGTCAATTTCAACCACTATTGGAGCAGATTTAAGCTCGATATGTCGTATTGGATCTAACCAATATGTCGTATCCGCTGAACAAAACAGTACACTGTTATACAAGTCAAGACAAACGACGGTTCCTTTTTTAAGTCATTTGGATAATCATTACTGTGAAAAAGAGGGGAACTATGGACCAAAATTCACGGAAGCTTATGGAGCTTCACTTATCAACAACACCATACCCCGAAAAGAGAAAGACCCAGGGAGTTTCACTTTACCTTGCTTTATTAATGATTTCTGTTTTGACAATGCCCTTGTTGACTTAGGAGCTAGCGTTAGTGTTA
>BQNB010081958.1:10494-29471 GCA_026074375.1 Tanacetum coccineum
TTTTCAGAAAATATCTCATATATATAGATATTTTCTTTTTAGAAAATATCTAGTTTTCATTTTCAATATATCTTTTTTCTCTCATCTCTCTCTCTTCTCTCTCTCTCTTTTCGATTCTCTCTCTCTCTAGTTTCTTAGTTCTTGATTCGTGTTATGAAGTGAAGTATTAATCGGGAACCTACACCGTTAATACCTAAAATAACCAATTAAACCCAAAACAGACCAAAAATGGCAAAAATATGCTTGTATTTGTGTTTTGTGTGTACAGGTACGGATATATCAAAAATCACAAGAAAACCGTCAAAAACAGGCAAGCACGGACGCGAGAACGGATGAGTGAACAAAAGCCGGAAGCAAAGCCAGAAAAAGTCAAAACCCTCAGTCAAAGTGGTCAAATCATGGTCAACAAAAGTCAACAAGACCCAAAAATATTCCATTTAAGCCCCTTAACTTTTAGAAAAGTTCATAATGGTCCCTAAGCCTAATTGGGCCTCACCCGGGTCCTTAAGCCCAAAACCCTAGCCCACTTCCCTTTTTATAAACCACAAGGGCCAGTTTCGCATATCTCCAAATCCTAATTATAACTAAAAAGGGAGGAGCAAAGAGAGGGACTGAATTTGCAATTCAACCAAAGTTTAAAACTTATTAACCCGATTCAGTTATAAAATTGGCGCCAAACAAATTATTGTTCATTCGTCTCTATCATTTCACCACTCAGTTAAAAATAAGGGGCAAACGTAAATCAAGGGGTTAGATGGTCAATTCAAGAGCTCTACATCAATAAGGAGGGGTCAAATCGGTCATATCATTATTCACTTAAGCTCACACTCAAGATGAGGCCACGTCAGAGTTGGGAAAGCACAAGTAAAGCTAAATTTTGCTCTATAATCACTCTCAGAAGAAACACAACATGTCACATCACGGATTGCCACGCTGGCAATCCGTGTGTGCACATATGTAATCCAACGGCCATGTTCTACTTATTAATGATTGAAGGAATCAAAGGGTCATGATTGAAAGGATTGGAGGACTCAAGGCAAGGGCTAGAACCTTCTCTCAGCAACTATAAATAGCAGCCTTGCTCACACACATGAAGAGAGTTTTTTTTTGGAGGATTAGTTCTAGGAGTAATTTAGCTTATTTTAATAGCTTATTTGTAATTTTCAGTTTTCTTAGTAAAATGTAACTTTCTCTTAATCAAGTAATGTAATCATTTTCAAGTTTTAATACAAAATCATTTCAAGTTTAATAAGCCGTGTTTACTTTTAAGATTACATATCTGTCCATTGTTTTTACAACTGTTTAAATAAGCTACTAATAAGCTCATATTAATTCCTTGAGTCTCTAAGCTCAAGTTGAGTTTAAATTAAGTCCTTAATCTACTTTAACCTTAAAAACAGCTTATTTACCTTAGCTTATGGGAATCTGAGCTTATGGAAGGGGAGCTTAACTTGGAAGAGCTCCCATGGACTTTTATTGGCTTATCTCTGATAAGCTAGAGCTATTGATACGCTCAATTGAGCAATTTAGCCTTTGTTATGCTAAGGCATCTGTAAGTCTTTCATTTACTTTCTTGTCTTTCATTTTCTTAGTGTAGTTTTGCCTAAATACTTGTTAGTTGCTTAATCTGCTTGTTGTCTTATTAACTTGTGCTTTATTGTCATTTGATATGCTTATTAGGATCATTATAATATGTTTAATATCTGGTAATTAGGATTTGATTAGTGAATTTTATTCTAGCAGTTTAACAAGATTCATAAGTTCAGTTAAAGGGGTGTTTGGTTTAGGCCAATTTGACCTATATAAGTCAAAGGTTTTAGTTAATTCTGTTTGAGATAGCTTATGTTAATTGAAAATCATTAGGAAATGAGTTCTTAAGAGTCAGTTTGAAGTTTTAGTGATTTTATGGTTTATTTACTTTTCCTCATCAAATCTATTTGTGATGTTTTGGATGGGTTGCCGGCATAGCGCGTTTTTGTCCTTTGTATGTCTTATGTGTGTGTGCTTTTTTTTTTGAGTTGTGCATGGGTGTGAGATGTGGATGCTGGTGGAGGGGAGTATGGTGGTTGAGTGGCTTATTGTGTGTATGCTATTGGTTGGGCGGTTTTGGAGAGGGGAACATGGATACTGGGGTAGGTGTTGCACTTAAGGATTTGATAGCTTAATATTGATCTAGGTTCTTGATGGCTTTGTGTCGTTGCTTGATTGTATTTGTACACATTTCCCTAAGATTGACTAGTGCAAGTCTTTTCCTTAAGATAACCTGCATCTTAAGTCTTTGTGGTTTGCAATTTGCACCAGCGAGTTACTAACAAATAGTTAGTACTGTGATGTTTAAAGCCCAATTTAAGCCATTACTATCTTTAAGATTTATTAGTTTTTCTTTTAGCTTTTGTATAGTTTAGTTTAGTTTAGTTTAGATTAGTCTTAGAATCTTATTTTCCTAGATTATTTTTCTAGCTTAATTTTTGTTAGTACATTGTCATTCAAAAAACTTAAAAGCCAATAAACTGTTGTAATAAATGTTGCCTTTAAAGTTTTGAATATTAAGTCTGTAGTAACGGTTTTTTGATTGCGGATTTTCATTGTCTAGAGGTGTAGGTTATTAGGTTTCTAAAAAGCTCAGCTTCATTTTTGTTTTTTTAAGCATTTAGCTCATGTTGGTTTTTGATTAGGTTTTAAGTGCTTTCCTTAGTTGTGCCTAATTGATCCACAATTTAGTAGCTTTCAGTGTTTATAATCAGGTTAGTTGTCTTATCATTTCTAGTTCATACACATTATAAGCTATCTAGAATAGCTTTTGGTTTTCAATTTGAGCTTATATCAAGCTTTGTACAAGCATTTAAGTAAAAATGAGCTCAAATGCCTCCTTACTGAGGACAGCTTATTGAGAAGCTCTTTTAGAGCTTATCTTTGAGTTTCAGCCCATAGTGCTTTTGTTAAAGTTGATCTCCCCAGCTTATTCTACAACTTTGGTCTTTTGAGTTTTGAATTTTAAGCTATTTTTAACTTCACCTTATTTTCAAGGCTACAATTTTGGAACTTAATGTTGTTATCGGGATGGGACTCAGGGCCCTTTTGTAATTTCTTAAATTTGATTGTCTACTCAGTTAATCCTTTGTCTGTTAAGAGTTTTACTTCGTTAGTCCTTTTAGTAATTGCACTGTTAGTCCTTTTGTTAAATCTTAGTTAAGTTTTAATTAGTTTTAATATTTTAATTAATAATTAGGGTTTAGTTTTAATTAGTTTAATTAAACTTTTATAAAAAGATAAAAATTAGGGCTTTTATTTTTAGAAAATTTCTGCACATTTTCTTTATTTAGTGTAATTTTTATAAAATTTTTTGTACTTTATTTTAATAGATTTATTATTTTTATAGATTTTAATTAGTTTAATTTTTTGGGAAAAATCATATTCTTTTAATCTAAAAAAGTAAAAAGAAAAAATGTTTTCTGTTTTCCTAAATTTCGTTTTGTATCCTAATTTAGGTTTTAGAATTTTAGTTTAAATTTTTAGGGATTAAAATTAGTTATTTGTTTATTTGTCGAGTTTTATTTCCATATTAGTTTAATTGTTTTTAATTGTCTATTTTAATTGTAGCTTTAAATAATCAAATCATATCTTTGCTTAATTCAAATCAGGAATCCATGCTTAACGAGGTTTCCAATTTCAACTAGGTCGTTGGGGAGGGAAACGACCCGGTGATCATACTTACCCGGTTTTAATATACGTATTATTTATTTATATTATATATATTTTGTTGATGAATTTTATCATGGGTAATTGGTAATTTTCTTAATTGCTACTTTAAAGTATTATATTTTATAATTATTTTATTTGTATATAATCTACAATCTGCCTCAATAAGGTTCTAGGAATGGTCTGCGCAAAGATTAGGTGGTAAAGGTTGATGGAGTATCAAATTGGGAGGATAAAGTAGGGTAATAATGTTAAAAGGTGAGGAGTGAGGTTATGATTCATTTTTTTTGAGTTGGGGGTGAGTGGAGGTAGGAAACGTTGGAGAGGTAGATGTTGGTGGGTTCAATAGTAACATTGGAGTGGAAGTGATGGTGTGTGAGGTTGGTGATTTTGGGTTTATGTTACAGTCAATTGAGAGGATGAGGTGTCTTTGGTGGATGAGTTTTAGGAGGGTGCATTGGGGATAACTAGGAGATGATTCTTGAAGCTTGGGTGATGGGGTTATAGTGTCCTCATTTGTCAAGTCAATGAAGAGTTGTTTTGGTGGATGATGGTGATTTTTGGTTTCTTTGATGGTTTGGAAATAGAAGCTTTTGGTGAAAGCGCATGGATGTTGATAAGGTTTTGTGTAACGATGAGGAAGATGATGTGTTTTGGCGATATGATCAATTTGGAAGGATTCAAATATGGGAAGAGAATGGATTAGAAAATGGAATGAATTTGAACTAGTTTTAGGTTATTCCATAATTATGGTTACGAGCATTTCTGGGCAAAAATAGCTAGAGACTAGGTAACAAGAGGGTCAAAAGCAGGAAAAATACTGTTTTTTACCGTGATTTGCTATTAGGGCCGGGGTCACTTTAATTAGAAGTCGGTCCCTTAAAGATAAGCACGCAGGCGGCCCATTATGAATTAAGTGGCCAAGCACCTATGCTGGTTTCCATTTGTACACAGGAAAAATATTTTTTCTTCAGAATTTTTTATGAGAGTATTTCTGTTTGGTGGTTTATTTGCAGCAAGACCTATTGATTTTTATGAGCACATTTAATCATATAACATGTAATAAACACATCAAATCATGAAACCAAAGTTAGCATAGTAGTTTGATTGAAAGTAAAACAACAAAGATTTAAATCTTATAGCAAACAAGTATCTAAAGATAAACCAAACACTGTCAAGTCTTTTCGATAAAATCGGATAATCACCACACACAAGTTGTTTAGAATATACACATAGTCAAGTTAAAAAATTGTATCTTAGAAAACACATTTAGCTATTTAGGCTAATTTCCTCTCATATGTCTTCACGTTCTTCTTGTCTTGCTAATCACTCTCTTTTAATGGCCTTTCCAAATGACTTGACTTTGAACCCGCCGCGTATCACAATCATGCATTCATTGCGTCTGGTTGAGCAAAGTGGGTTGTCATGCAAAGAGAGTTTCACCGGTTTGCTCGGAAGAGGAAGGCATATGGTAGTTTTGGTAGTGATAGTCGAAGTGGATTAAGGTGAGTTAACGAGAGATGGTAGGAGATGGAGTACTTGCTCGAGAAGTTTCGACATCATCATCATTATCGTGTTGATGAGATGACGTGACTTGCTGATGAGAGGATGAAGAAGAGACAGAACGGCGTGCCTTGCCACGATCACTTTGAGGTCTTCGAGTTTGTCTTAGGGCAAGAGGACGCATGACTCGCTCAACAATATCATAGGTGACATTGTCAAGATGAGGATACATTTCCATGACGTGTCGATAAAGGCGAGTTAAAAACATGCCATATGGACGGATTGAGGTTGTTGGAGAGCTCTGGCACATTCCGAATTCTTTTGGACAACAAGAAATAAGCAAGATTGTAGTTTTCTGGCAACAACACAATAAACATGTGAGCATAAGACAAGCGGGGAGACGGCCCCGATGTCCTCCTTGTCCGAACACTATTATCTCGAATGGTTCTTCCTAGTTGGCTTATGTCTGGGGGTTAGTTCTTTGGCTAGAATTTGATTTGGATTGAGGAGCGATGTTTGACTTTTTAATGGTATGGTCTACCACGGGGAAACATTCCAATTCAAGAAGTCGCCGAAATGTCATAAGGAGTAGGATGTTCAGTGCATATGGTCCCTCGGTTTCTGAGAATATTCAAGAGATGCAAGGTCCCACTCGTTTGTAAAAAAATGGCTTACCTTTGTATGAATTTTGAGGATGTTTGACCGAATTGATGCGAGAGTAAAGAAGTTATGAATTCGTGTTGAAGCATTTAAAGAGATGAAAAAATAGCCATATTCATCACGGTTTGTACGTGACTTGGACATGAGGAAGTCTGAGAACAATTCTCGATAACAATCGGTTCATTTGTTTTGAAAGAGACAATTAAAGCCCAATGTTAGTAAAGAGACAGCTCGATATGTTGGATTTGTAGTGTAGACTTGATCAAAACACTACGACCCTTCGTGAATGTTGCGGTTTTTAATAGGTTTGTAGAATTGGGCAATAGTAGGGGAGATGCTGGGAATTTTGGATACTTTTGGGATGTAGGATTTTATGAGAGATATATCGGTGGTAGTAGCTTTCGGTATTTTTGTCACCTAAACAAGTCAACAATAATGTCAAAAAAATGCAAAAATAAAAAGAGTATGTAAGAAAAATACTATATGTGGAACCAAAATTACTTCGACTCTAAAAAATAAAAACCTAAGAAGTAATTTTTATGTTCCTTAGTTTATTTTTAACTCAACTTTAAGTATTGACAAATGTATACATTAGATTGTATATTTCGTCAATTCATGTGAGTTTGTTTGCAATTGGCTTATTACTAGTAAAGTATTTATTTTGACTCAAAAATTCTTATTAATTCATGATAAGCCAAACGCTCCCTTATGGGTAAAAATCTTATCCAATATGTCAAAATATATATGATTTATATATTTTTGATACTCAATACTAGTTTGTTATGTGTTTATATACGTGATAAAAATATAGTGATGGCCATCTCGACTCTAAATAATTACATCTTATGAGATGAACAAACACTATTTTATTTTTAATATAATTTTATCATTGATAATATATATTTATATATATATATATATATATATATATATATATATATATATATTAGTGTTGGGATAATCATACTTGTATTTTTTTTTAATATGTTTGTGTGTGGCATTAATCAACAATTTGTAAGTTTTAAAAATACACATATGCAAAAATTCGGCCATATGTTCATTAGTATAAATGTTCTTAAAATTTTGACTCAATAAGTGTTTTGATTCAATCATATCAAGGTTGTAGTGTTCCTATGACTTATAGATACACTTTATAGTTATGAATATTCCTTGGACCTGAAATCAAGGAATATAACAATTAATGATAAACCCCCAATTTTGATTAGAAAAAAATTGGAATTAATAATCACAAACAACATGAAGGTTGAAAACATACAAGAAATGTTGTGATTGACTTGCTAGTGAAATCCCTTTGCGAATTTTGGTTAATTGGAAGATTTGAGGTTTTGATTTTGATGGCAATGGTGATGGTATTTTCATTACAGCAGGTAGGGGAAGAGGGAAGAGAGAAAAGTGATGTTTTGGTATAAAACTTGACTGTAAGGGGGTGCTTGGTTTCGTAGATAGACGGTCCCCTTAATTAATTAAGGGGCCCACCCTTTTTACCCGGCCGGTCCCCTTAATTTTAAGGGGGCCGCCACCTGATTTTTTTTAAAATTTTTGGCTAGTTTTGTGAGAATGAATATGATTTTTGGCCAGTATTTGTGAGAATGAATATTGACAATTTTTAATTAACTCTTTGTTTAATTAAAAAGTTTCTTTGACTATTTCGGACGAGATAATCAAGATGTTAATATATAAGATGATTTGGTGACTAAACTTTTTGCGAACATGATAAATTAATTTCTTCGAAAAAGAAATTAATTAATGCGTTTTGAAATGGGAAAAAGTAGATATTGTGGAGGATGAGAGATTGGAATGGAGTTAAGACTTCAATGAGGCGATTTTGGTAGACGTAGTTGAGGTGAGCGTCAAGGTGGAAGGGAGTTTGTTTCATCCATAGTGGTTTAAGATTTTTCGATGCAAAGCTAATCCTGCTTCTATGTTAATTATTATCCACTAACTTATTTTTCTTCGTCAACGTGAGTTCATGGCCATAGAAGATTTCCATTTTATAGTGGTTCATGGACAATCCATGTGAAAGAATGGTTCCTATTGAAAAAATTCTTTTAAAAACTAGAAAGCCAACAAATAGCATTTCTAATGACTACCATATTTTCTAACTAACACTCATACTAAGTAGATCATATACCAATCAATAATTTACATAATTAGAGAGAGAGAGAGAGACGTACCTTAGCCTTCCAGAGAAATTACTTTAAAATCTTCAAGGTAGCAAACTTTGAGGGAGAGGATTTATGGAAATCCTATATGAGTTCTTCAATTTGTTTGATGAAAGCCAAATGAAGCTTGAAGATGATTAACCTCGAAAGATATGATCATTTAGCCATTTGGTCCCCATTGTTTCATGGGACCGAAGTTGTTATTTCCGAACATGTTTTGTACTTGATTCGAAAACATGCACGGTGAACATCTTCCACATTGAGTATAGCTTGATTGGTGTGGATGATTCCACATTGTGTGATTAATATTAAAGTAATTTGGTCTACCTTGGTCTCTCCTAGGTTGAGGTGTTTTGAAACGAGGATGTGAGTTTTCCTTTCTTCTCGGAGGAGGTGTTTTAGACATCATTGTGGGTTTAGTAAATCCGACTCCGGGTTTTAAGGAGGGTTTGTAAAAACGTTTTACCTCATCATCACTTGCAATAGGAATTTTAGTATTATTTATAAGTATAAATTTTGGGTTTGATTCTATCAATTTTTCTTTCGACTCGACTTCTTGGGCTTTTACAAACTTTACTTGTTTGGTTTCACTAGGTGATCCTTTGGTAAAATTAAAACCTAATCCGGATTTATCTTCGGAAGTTTTTTGAGAACTTATTATTTTCTTAAGTGGGTGACTACTATCATTAAATTGATTTAGCCTAGATATTTCTTTTCTAAGCTTCTCATTTTCAAGCTTAAGGTCTTGACATAATTTACATTCTTCAATTACTTCCTTACCTTTTTCTAATCTAGATAATTTATCTTTTAATTCTAGTGCTTCATTCTCTAATTCTATTTTAGCTTGTTTTAGAGTTTTATTTTTAGCCATGACTTTTAGTCCTAATTTGCATAGTCTACTATATTCACTATCTAAGTCATTTTCGTCTAGTGATAATTGGTCATCACTAAAGTATTCGATTTCTAAAAGTACCTCATTGGAAGCTTTAGCCATAAGTCATTTTTTGTCATTTGTTTTTTCATCTTCATCTTCGTCGCTATCACTCCAAGATCCTCCAACAAACGATTTTTGGTTTTGATATATTGATAGTTTTGGACATTCTCCGATGAGATGATTTGGATCACCACACTTAAAGCATTTTCTTTCACCTTTGCCATTTTTGTCGTCTTTATTTCTTTGGATGAATTTCTTTCTTCATGTGGTTGTCTTACTGAATCGTCCTTCGTCTTTTAAAGAATATCTTGAAGTCTCTTATGGCCATGGGCGTATTCTTCATCTTCATCTATCAGAGTTGAGCTATCATCATCACAAGTTCAATTTCTATCTTTAAGGCAATATATCTACTTTGTTCTCATTTTACATTAGACGGTTTTCAGAATCTTCTTAATTACTTCTTCATCAAACTTTCAAATTTTCCAAGTGATGTTCTTCAAGTGAATAGAGTCGTTAGATCTATTATTCTTCAATTGCCGTGACTTTTGCGCGCCATTTTGGATGTAATGCCCTAAGAAATTTCATAACACAATTCTTGCTAGAAAAACCTTCATCAAGTGCTTTTAGACTAGTAATAATAGTGTTAAATTTAGCTAATGCATTATCTATTGGTTCCTCTTCTAGAATCGTAAATTGTTCATATTGTTGAACAAGTAGATCTATTTTGTTAGCTTTGACTTGATTATTACCTTGATGAGTGATTAACAAAGTATCCCAAATTTCTTTTGTGGTTTGACACATTAAAATTCTTTCATATTCTTTACGTGGTAACGCATTATAAATTACCATTTTGGCTTCATTGTTTTTAGCAAGTTTCTTTTTAAGATCATCGTTTGTTTTTAAAAAGTGACAATTTCATCCTTTTTAGTACGGGATATATTTATATAGGAAGGAAAATCCCATCGTAATAAATGCCAAAGATCTAGATCTTTGACTTCACGAAATTTCGAATCTATTTTTCCAATAAATAAATATCCATCACTTTCAAATAATTTGGTCCTTTTGCATAGATGGCCCTTTCTAAAATATTTTTACGATCTCCCATAGATCGAGTTCATTTTTAAATACAATTTATTTTAAAAATCTTGTTTTAACGTGGCTCTTGATACCAATTGTTGAAAACTTTAGAAGGGGATTGAATAGTTTACCGCTGTTTTATTTAAATGTTATGTTTGGTTTGTAAAACTTAGATTCGACTTTATTGATTCAATGCTTGCACAATTAAGAACAATATAGTATATGAAATGATAAAGTAAGACAAGAGATAAGACAAGAACAATCAAACCAAACACGAGGATTCAAGTGGTTCGGTTAACGAAAGCACCTCTCGACCTACTCCCACTCCTTGAGCACCTAACTCGAGATTTCTTCACTAGTCACAAACTCCTTATGGCGGGAGGAAAAACTGTAACACAACGTTGCTTACCCGCATTAACGACACAAAGCTAAATGTCGAGTTTCTAATCTTAGCTAGAACCAATCTAACACAACACAACTTCACGACTGTTTTCACCGACCCACAACCCACGACTTCAACAAACTTACACTTTGTTCACGACTTCACAACTTTACACTTCTTCACAAATTCATACTTCTTCACAACTTACACTTCACTAACACTACTTATACACTACTATCAAACACTACTGGTAAGATTACCATGATCTAATTATACTTACAATAGATCGCACAAGATCAAGCTACTACACAAAAATACAAGATTATACAATTAATTAAACAAATCTGTGATATGATGCTACTAGATTGCAATACACTTGGCGGTAGTAATACTTCTTCACTTATGAGACTGTATTCTTCACTGCACATTTCTAGAAAAAATTAGCTGGATCACATGGAAACAAACATTATGGTTAAATATCAAAGATGGTAAAAGATATAAGGCTCTTTAAAGCAGAACGAAAATGAGTTCAAAAGGTGTAGAAAATTATGGGGAAAAGTATCATATATATAAGGACAAACTAGGGGAGCTTACAACCTAGGGCCGTCCCCTTAAATAGTTGGGCGTGTCCCCTAAATTTTTTAAGGGGGCCGGCCGATTATTTATGGCGGCCAACCCCCCCCCCCCCGACTCCTCGGCCATAGACTGGGGCTTCCCCAGTTTGTCTTTTGTATAGGGGGGATTTTTTTGAGCTTTTCTAGCCGTTTTAGGTCCAAAAAATTGAATTTCAAAATGTTTATTTTGAATAAAATATTTCTTTTAATTGTAGAAAATGTTTTGTAATGTTTACAACATTTTATAAAAGTGTGAGGTTGAATAAAAATTTCCTTTGATCATAAAATGCATTAAGCATTTATTTATTCCAGAACCTTTAAAGTGATTATTTGTTGTAAATAAATTACTAACTAATTACTTGTTTACCGTTATGTTTTACGTTGACCGTTTTTTATATTATGGTGATATCAAACAAAAGATGTAAAAATATATTAGTAATTATATTTTATCAACATCAAGGATGAAGATATTCCCAAGACTGCTTTCAGAACAAGATACAAACATTATGAATTTCAAGTGATGCCATTTGGTTTAACTAACGCACCTGGTGTATTCATGGATCTCATGAATCGTGTGTGTAAACAATACTTGGATAAATTTGTGATAGTGTTCATCGATGATATTCTTATCTACTCTCGTAACAAAGAAGAGCACGCAAATCATATGAGAATAATCCTAGAATTACTCAAGAAAGAGAAGTTGTAAATGCAAGTTCTACCAATTGTGATTTCTGGATTCGTATCGTGCAATTTCTTGGACATCTCATCGATAGTCAAGGACTTTATGTTGACCCTGCCAAAATTGAAGCTGTTAAGAATTGGGACATCTCCTACTACACCCACATAAAATACAGCAATTCTTAGACATGCTAATTAATTATCGGAGATTTATCAAAGAGTACTTAAGATTGCAAAGTCTTGACTGAATTATCCCAGAAGAACAAGAAGTATACTGAGGTGCTAAGACCAGATTCGGCTTTTCAACTACTAAAACAAAAGCTATGAGAAGCTCTCAACTTACATTACCAGAAGAAATGATGATTTTGTTGTTTACTGTTGATGCATCCCTATCAAGGTCTGGTAGCGTGTTAATGCAAATAGAGAAGTTTATTGCATAGTATCCCGAACAACTTAATCCTAATGAAGAAAACTATACCACTCATGATCTCGAATTAGGAGCAGTAGTGTTCGCTCTTAAAATTTGGAGACACTATCTTGTATGTCACAAATGATAACTTGTGTTCACTGATCATAAAAGTCTTCAGCATATCCTTGATCAAAAACGTAAACATGAGACTACGCCAGGTTGGCTAGAATTGCTAACAATTACGATTGTGAAATTCGCTACAACGTTGGAAAGGCACATGTCCATAGCTAGTAATTGCCTTCAGCGAAGGAACGAATAAAAACACAAAACTCTGAGTTAGATCAATAATTATGCCCATTCATCCAAAATTACCAGCATAATCTTAAAGTTCAACTGAAGCACTCAAAGAAGAAAAAAACATCAAAGCTAGAGAACTTACGAGGCATGTCAAAGCATTGAAATACTTCCTATTGAACTCC
Organism: Tanacetum coccineum; assembly: GCA_026074375.1. Classification (NCBI taxonomy): domain Eukaryota; kingdom Viridiplantae; phylum Streptophyta; class Magnoliopsida; order Asterales; family Asteraceae; genus Tanacetum; species Tanacetum coccineum. Next base: position 23,113 of record BQNB010081958.1, read on the forward strand.
GTTTTATTAAAAACTAAAGATGGATACCACACTTTGGTAAACCTGCAAGACTAATCATGCAAGTGTTCCAAAACAAAGTATTTCATCACCTAGGTTTGCTGACATGATGTATCAGGATCTAAAGAAACACTATTGGTGGCCTAACATGAAGGCAATCATCGCTGAATATGTTGCAAATGTTATTGACATGTTCTAGATTTTAAGGCAAAAGATCAGAAGTCGCATCCGGCTTACTGGTATAACCAGAGATTCCTATGTGGAAGTGGGAGAGAATAACAATGGATTTCGTCACAAAACTACCTAAAACCTTAAACAGACATGACACAATCTGGGTCATTGGCGATCGTCTTACCAAATCAGCACATTTCATCCCACCAAAGCAACTAAAAGATGGTAAACCCTTACAGATTTATACATAAAGGAAATAGTCTACACCGACATGGATTGCCAATATCTTCATCTCGATCGTGACAGTCATTTCACATCCAGAATCTTGCAATCCATTACAAAGTGGCTTTGGGATATTTCACATTTAGATATGAGTTACGCAAATCATCCTAAAACCGATGGACAAGGTGAAAGAACAATCTAAACACTTGAAGACATGCTTCGAGCATGTGTTATAGATTTTGGAAAAGGATGGCAAAAACACTTACCATTAGTAGCATTTTCCTATAATAACATTTAACATGCCAGTATTAAGGCAACACCATTTGAGGCACTTTATGGCTGAAAGTGCAGATCACCTGTTTGCTGGGCCGAAGTTGGAGAGATGTTCAACATACTGACAGAAATAATCCTGAAACCCCTGAAAAGATATGCAAATTCAACAACACTTGCAAGCTCGCAAGAACCGAACAGAGAAGTTATGCCAATAAAGGCTAAATCCTTTAGAATTTCTAGTTAAGATTCAGAGTTATGTAAAAGTGTTCAACCATCGTTAAGGTTGGTCATCCAATCTAAAACGAGGAAAGCTTAATCCCTGGTACATTGGACCTTTCAAAATCCTTAAACGGATTAGCCTAGTGGCATATAAACTTGAGCTTCCTGAAGAGCTCAGTAATGTCTACAATACCTTCCACATTTCTAATCTAAAGAAATGCTTATTTGACGAATCCCTTGTCATTCCAATGAAAGAGCTTCGACTCGATGACAAACTCAACTTTGTGGAAGAACCAGTGGAGATCATGGATCGAGAAGTCAAGCAACTAAAACAAAGTCGTATTCCTATAGTCAAAGTAAGATGGAACTCTAAAAGAGGACCAGAATTTACATGGGAACGCGAAGATCAAATTCGTGCCAAGTATCCACATCTATTTTCAAACATCACTCCGGCATCCAACTAAATCTCGGGACGAGATTTCTTTGAAGAAGGTAGACACTAACCACCCATCAAATGTTCATCACTGTAATTATCCAGCTATTGAAATAATCACTGTATATCCACTATCATATATAACTACCACTTAACAGGAAATTTTTGCTTTAAAAAATCCCCTCATTATGCAACGTAACTTGCATCTCTAAAGTAAACGAGCTCATGCAACCTACCTATACCAATTCTATCTATGTTTATATCATGTAAACATCCTAATATGTCAATTCTATATCTTAATATCATTTTTACCAAGTACATTACCCATTTAACATACCATTTGCAATGTTATATCAAAACAGACTTTATTCATTAACGTTTACATCAAAACCCTAATTATATGTAATGTATACATATAAAATGAATGTGCAAGCCTTCAAACATATGTACAAGTGTACAATGCACAACATTTGAATATCTCTTCCCTCCTAAACCCTAGTATAACCTTTTAAAGCATAATGTACAAGTCAATAAGGCAAGAAAACTAAACTAGGTCATTTTACCTCTTAAATCACTTTAGTATCTTACTACCACTTTAACACAAGGTACAAACACTTAATACATGACTCCTAAACCCTAAACCTAAACCATAAGTCATCCTAAAACCCTAATCTAAAACCCTAAACCCTAAACAAAACCCTAAAACCCTAATTTCATTTTAAACCTAAAACTAAACCCTAAACCTTAAAACTAAACCTTAAACCTTAATCCTAAACTCTAATCTTAGTCCTAAGCCCTAATTACCCTAATCCTAAACCCTAATACATGTTTTAAAGACCCAAAACCCTAAACCACCCATCACCCTTTTTCTTTCATTTTAACCTATTTAATCAAACAAACACCTCAAGCTAGCATCCTAGCACCACCATGACATCATTACCATGTTACAAGTAAGCAACCAAGCACCTCCATCACCTCCCTTGGCCACCAAGTTTGCATTATCACCTCCTTGTCATCCTATGTTAACCGAAACCTCATATACCCTCACCACCTTGCATAGCTATTCTCCTAGCTTCCATGAATCACCTATAGCCTTCCTTAGTCATCTACCTACAGCCCTTGACCCTTAGCCACCAAGAAAACTTAGGCACCAAGGGTTTTTGAGCACTATATAAGCCGAATCCAAGCAACCCTTTCAATCACACATTAAAACTTCAATACACACTCAAATGGAGTTCTAACAAGATCAAAGTAGACCAAGGAGGATCAAGAGAAGCCCCAAGATCAAAATTGAAGCCAAGAACAAAGAAAGGAGCCCATTTAAGTCGTTACAGGCGTTACGAACCAAATAAGCCTCATACGACCCATTTAAGCTCAGTAAGCTATAATCTTGTTCAATAAAGCCATAATTTTTATTTTAGAATGTTCATAAGAACTCCTAAGATCCTATATGAACTCATGATTAATCCTAGAATCCTGCAAACCCATGTGTTTTGGTTAAAACCCTAAAAACGACCCGTTTTGATTTTCTAGCTAACAAATCCTGTTTCTAAATTTTTGTTATGTTAGAACATCTTATTTTAGCCTATTATAATAAGCCATGACCTGCAAAACTCTTTTGGATTAAAAAAATATCAAAATTATAAATTTTAGACTTAATTTGCAAATGTGTTCATGCATAGGGGTATATATCGTAACTTTTTGAAATTTATAACTAGAGGGGCTAAAAATGTCATTTTTCCTAAATATATAACTATAAGAGCTACTTCCAAAGTTGTTCAAAGTTAAAGTTTAAATTATATATACTTTATAATAAAGGACAAAATTTGTAAAAAGTATATAAATCAAGGTATTTATTGCCATTTTGCAAACATAAAAATTACAATTATAATACAATTTCTATATAAATTATAAAAATATATATTAATATTATAAGACTCAATTTTATTAAAACCCGACACATTTATCGTTATTAATCATCGATCGACACATTATAAAACAATTACGTTATATAATTAACGTAATTTATCATCGACTAACTTTTAAAGAAAACTTAAAATCTTATCATATCACGTTACTAGGGAGCTTCATATAAGGAGTTTCATTTGGGTATACGTTTTCTATGATTATGACTGTTATACTATGAAATAATACCCCAGATTAGCTTCTGCTGCTATATGTCAAAAATGGGGGTGTTATAAAGTAGCATTTCGTAAACACACATGTTATGTTCGTTGACTTGTGAAGTTGAATAGTTTACACGTGTGAGTCAGGGGCCTCAAATTATGTACACAATGTCACAGGAAGAAATGATTTCGAATCCTCTTTGATCCTATTTCTTGTCTAAAGCCTCTAAGACCAAGTTCCTTGGTTTATAGGTATCGAAGATTGTCTCAATTAAAGTTTGGTGCTAGAAAGAAGCTAGCCAAACAAGGTCTTATTAGAGGGCTTCCCAAATTAAAGTATCAAAAAGATCACTTAGCCCTGCCTTTAGTATAGGAAATTAAGGGCTTCTACAACTTTGTACAGCTGGTTCAACTTAGTACTGCCATGAGAAGACTTAGTACTGTCAAGCTTAGTTAGTACTTCTAGTACAAATTGTTAGTACTGCTAGTTTATTAGTACTGTTAGTTAGTACTGTTTGTTATATAGTTAGTACTGCTAATGTGATATGCATGAGTTATATTAGGAATAGATATGCATGATCACTTGACGCGTTTTGTAAGCCCATCAGAGTTTCCTTGGTGTATAAAAGGAACCTTAAGGCATATATCTAGATATTAGTTTTCATATTAGTATTCATAGTTTGCATAGCAATCATAGTTAGTATTCATAGCTATTTTGTAATTCAAAATAGTATTCAATATATTGAAAGTTTAGTAAAGATCTTGTTTTTACTATTTCATTGTTCTTCTTAGTATTGCAAACTAGATTCCGCATAGTTTGTGATATTGTTCAATCTTAGTTACTACTGATAGTTGTCCTGGATCTATCCAATATAACATAAGCTTTCAACAAGCAAATTAAGATCTGTCAAGAATTGGATCAACAAGTGGTATCAGAGCTTGTGAGAAACACTTAATAAGAAGAACACTATAACTACACAAGATCTCATAATCAAAGAGAAGATGGAATCACAGTCAGGAACTAACCAAACAGTGTCTGCACTAAACTTCATATACCAAAACAGGAGACTATGATCTATGGAGCATTGAGAATCGACAATATCTTACTCACACTGAATATGCTCTTATGGGGAGGTAATTAGAAGAATGGTGATGCACCTGCTAATGCATCAACTAGTACTGAAGGTCCCATTTCTGCCAAAACTGCTAAACAAAAGCTAGCAAGAAATAATGAATTAAAAGCAAAAAGCACTCTGTTGTTGGCCATTCCTAATGAGCACCTATTGAAGTTTCATGGAATCAAGGATGCAAAGACCTATAGAAGCATCAAGGCCAGGTTTGGAGGCAACAAGAAACAAGAAATGCAGAAAGGCCATTCTGATGCAGCAATAAGATATTTGTAGCTGCATTAAGATCTGAATGACTAGATAAAACCTATGATATGTTTTCAGTAAACTCATCAGCCAATTGGAAATTCCTTATCTCCATAAAATATGCAAAATCTATAAATTTGCTAAGAATTCACCATCAGCTTGGAACAATATGCCATGAACATGGCGTACAAAGCTGATCTAGATGACTTAAGCATGGACGTATTTGTACAACAACTTTGAAGGTGTAATAAAGCTAAGAATTAAAAACCAATCAAGCTCAAGCTCAACCTCTCATATGTGCCTTTTGTATCTCCATAAAACCCCAACCTAGCAGAACAAAGAAGCCAGTTAATACTGCTCATGAATTTTCTACTTGCTAGGTTCACAAGGACAAGCTTCTTCCTTAACTTATGTCTGATAAGTCATGTTCTCCTCTTTGTTAACCATCTAATCGTTCACAATTGAACAACGAAGATCTAGAAGCAGATAGATACTGAAGATCTTAAAGAGAATGGATCTCAAATGGCAGGTGGTCATTCTTACCATGAGGGTGATCAGAATCTAAAGAAGACAGAAAGGAATCTGAATTTCAAATGACAAAGGACCAGTTGCTTTGATAAGACAAATGTTGAATGTTACAACAGCCACGTGAAAGGTCATTTTGCTAGAGTAAGGCAGGCACCAAGTAATTACGGGCAAGAGAAATGGAGATTCTCCAAGAAGGAATGTACCAGGGAGACTCCCTACAAATGCCTTGTTTAATTCAGAATGGGATACGGTGTTTATGATGGCGCTTTCAGCTGAAGAAGGCATCCAACATTGCTCTAATGGCCTATACATCCAAGGTTCATCAAGTCATCAGTTCAGACCCTAAGGTACATACTTACTCTAAAGATATCTTAAATCGATATGAAACTCTTTACAAAATACATTATGATCAACAAGTGTAAGCTCTAAATAAATCTAATCTAAAATTATAGTTATCAAATAGGATTAGAATCATTAGAAACCATGATATTTTGTTCATGAAAAGAAAGAAGAAATTATGAGGAAACATTCATTTTAAAGTAGGATGTCCAAGTGAAAGATATATCTATCAAAAGACCTTAAAATCAGTTAGAAGAAGCTTTAAAAGAGAAAGATGATTTGAAACTTAAACTAGAAAATTTTGAAGAATCATCAAAGAATCTAACTAAACTGATAAAGTCAAATAGGTGCTAAAGACAAAGCTGGTCTTGGTTATGATAGTCAAATGAATGAGAGTAAAGTGGTTAATAGTGTGTTTAATAGTAAAGAAAGTGATGTGGATGATAGTCCAGTAAATGATAGATTTAAAATAGGTGAAGGGTTTCATGCAATTCTCCCACCCTACATTAGGAACTACATGCCCTCAAGACCTGACTTATCCTTTGTTGGGTTAGATGATTATGTCTATAAGGCTAAAGTAAGTGAAACTATTACTATTGCATCTAAAACCAGTAAGGATAGTTTAGAAAAGCCTTCCTATCATTGAAGATTGGGACACTGATAGTGATAATGATAGTG
>BQNB010081959.1:7232-25124 GCA_026074375.1 Tanacetum coccineum
GATTATTTCTGATCGAGACAGTAAGTTTACGTCTCATTTCTGGAAATCGTTGAACGAAGCCCTAGGTACTCAACTGGATATGAGTACGGCTTACCATCCACAAACAGATGGTCAAAGTGAGAGGACCATCCAAACGTTATAAGACATGCTACGAGCGTGTGTGATGGACTTCGGAAAGGTATGGGACAGACATCTACCATTGATTGAGTTCTCCTACAATAACAGCTATCATACGAGTATTAAAGCTGTACCTTTTGAGGCGTTGTATGGTCGCAAATTTCGTTCACCTATCTATTGGGCTGAGGTAGGAGACGCTCAGCTTACTGGCCCAGAAATTATTCGTGAAACAACAGAGAAGATCATCTAAATCAAGCATCGTCTACAAGCTTCACGTGATCGACAAAGGAGCTACGCTGATAAGAGACGTAAGCCATTGGAGTTTCAAGTTGGGGATAAGGTTATGTTAAAAGTTTTGCCCTGGAAAGGAGTGATACGTTTCGGCAAGCGGGGAAAGCTGAACCCTCGTTATATTGGACCTTTTAAAATTCTCGACAAAGTTGGAACGGTTGCATATCGACTTGAGTTACCCGAGAAACTGAGCTGTGTTCATAGTAATTTTCACGTCTCAAACCTTAAGAAGTGCTATCCGACGAACCGCTCGCTATTCCGTTGGACGAAATCCACGTCGATGACAAGCTCAATTTCATTGAAGAACCGATTAAAATTATGGACCGCGAAGTTAAACGTTTGAAGCCAAGTCGCATTCCAATCGTGAAGGTCCGTTGGAATTCAAGAAGAGGTCCCGAGTATACTTGGGAGCGCGAAGACCAAATGCAGAAAAAGTACCCTCATCTCTTCGCTGACCATGAATCCACGTCTCATGCTACGTCTTAAGCTTTGAGGACAAAGCTTCATTAACGGGGAAAGGATGTGACACCCAGAGAATTTCCGTTCAATAAATTAGCCGTTTCTGTTTAGTCACTTGAATTTTCGAGGTTTCGTTTAATATTTACGTGTAACCGGGAAGTATTCCTGCTCTTATCTGAGAATCGTCTCCGGGAGCGTCCCGGCATCGGTTATTAATAAATTTAGGCCTTATATGAGATATTTTAACTTTTCTAAGTGTTTCGTGATTTTTAATCACTTCTGATATTAATTTTAGGGTTTTATCTTTTAAATTGCGTTTTTCGCGTTTTTGACCAAACAAAACCCCGAAAACCCGCAATCTTTTCGTGTAAACTCGAGTTATCATCCGTCAAGCATTGTAATGCTAAAAATTTCGTTCACCTCCCTTGCTTGTCATGTTGGACGCCTAAGTTCAACCAAATGCAACCATGAGTCTTGAAATTAATTTATGAAGCATCTTTTGGATTTCCCATGCATGTGATCATGTAAGCATAAAAAAGTGACTTATGAGCAAGTCCCTTTATGCACAAGTATCACCATTTGACTTAAGCATGTGATGCTTGATCATATGTACACCTTTTGATAGAACAAGGATCAGATGTCATGATATAACACCTCGTGTTTTAGGTCATTGTAGACGATCGCGTGCCCGATGTCGTAAATATTATTTTACGAGTTTCCGTGAGCGAGTGTCGACATTTAAAATTTTATTTGTCATAATGCATATTTTCGTATTTTATTATGAAAAATTTGGAGAAGATTCGATAATTTTTATTATTGACGTTCCGCGAGTCGATGTTTGACCGCGCGTTCGTTAATCGTTTCGAGCTTCGTAAAATTTACGACGTGTCTCGCTATTATTCTTATGATCATAAAATATCATTTTATGAACCAGCGTATTTGTTTCTCAGCCTGGCCAAAGCTCGCGTTTAAGGCTCGCGTTAAATTAACTAGATATTTTACAAAATATCTAAAAGATATTTGTAAGATATTTATTATATAAATATACAAGTTATCATTTTTCTCTTCTTTCATTATTCTTGTGGTTTCTGCCGAATACACAACACCACCACTCTTGATGTTTTGATTTTTCTACCTATCAAATGTTGTTTAGGAGGTCCTAAATTAGTCATCCATGTAATAAAAATGGATTTGCAACAAGGTATTTTTTGAAGTTAATTTTTATTGAAACAAAGAAGGTTTCGAGTTGGGTTTTGCTCTTGGTTGTGGGTTCGAACCAAGCAAGAGGCCACTAGGAGGTGGTTTGTTTGATTTTTTTTTATATTGGGTTGGTTCGAGTTTTGATTTGGTTCGGTTGTTGGTGGTGAGCCGCGGCATACTCAAGAGGAGTAAGGCGAGAAATTTATCGAGTCCGTTATCGCTTAAATAGCATTGTAAGGTTTCCTTCATATTGGTTTTATTGATTTTCGATTATATTATCGATTTGGTTATATGTGATGAAAATACATTGAAACTTGCGGCCTTTAGTGTAATATGTTGTTGATAGTGAAGTAGGATTAGTATGAAATTATAAGGCACATTAGATGTAGTTTTGATGAGATTTTAGGTCAAAAACGGATTTTGGCGCCCCCCCCCCCCCCCCCCCCCCCCCCCCCCCTCGGGGAGGGCGTGATTTGTAACTAGCGGACTGTGAGCAGAAAGTTTGGCACGCCAAACGAGGATCGAGAAATTGGTAAATCTTGATTTTAGGCTTTGAAATATGGTAGAGCTTGCTTAGACGATCGTTTCCATATAGGGATCGTCTTGTAACTCCTAATAACGAGAAAGTTATGGCAAAAACGAGATATATATCCTTAATATAAAAACTCGGCACTAGTAATAGGGCGCTTGCTGTCCGGATTTTAAAAGCTTCGATTAGGGCACTTTCGAGTCTGTTTTCGGCCTTCGGTCGAACATGAAAAAGTTGTTCGAGAAGGTTGTTTTTACTTCCCCGCGAGGTTCTTTAAGTCTAAAAGCGAGTGCTAACGGGTCTTAAGGCGGGGGCAAAAGCTGGCTGTTTGGTAATTAGTACACTGCATCAGACCTGATGCGAGTGCGTTTTCACCCATTTCAGTCGAGTTTCGGGTCTCGGACAAAACTGGAAAGTTGTTCGGAATATCGTTTCGCATAAATTCTCTTTAGAACCCGAGTTGTGAAAATGTGATTTAGTGGGTCGTTATAGTCGGGTCAGACTTAGAAAATAAATATACTTTATAAAAGTCATTGCTACTGGTAGTGTTAAGTTACTCCTGGTAGTGTTAAGTTACTCCTGGTAGTGTTATAGTTACTCCTGGTAGTGTTATAGTTACTACTGGTAGCTATAGTCATTGCTACTGGTAGTATATAAGTTACTCCTGGTAGAGTAATTTTGTCATTAGTACTGGTAGTATAAAAATGGTTACTACTGTAGTGTTGTTAGTTAGTCGGGTAGTACAAATGGAAAATAGTATATATAAAATATACTCAGTGTTAAGGTTAGGACGCGCAAGTGGATTTCTCATCACGTATATGTATGTAAACATATATATAAATATATATATGTTTTCGTTGTAACGATGTACGCATCGTTGGTCGTATTTATTACGTGTTGTAATCGAACGACATAATTATAGGTCGTGGTCGAGATCGTTGCAGATTCGGTTGTGATTATTTGGATTAATTGATCGTGGTCTTTAATCAATGTGAGTTTCATAGCTCGCTTTGCAATCTTTGAATGTTTTTATTCCCGCGAGGGGATACATGTTGTTTACAATGCATTTACATGATTGATTACAAATTTGTTTACATACTTATTTGCATAAGCTCGCTATGGGATACATTATTTGACTTCATTTCTGGTCATAAATGCATACTTTACATTTGAAATGACTACGGATTAGCTTAGGCTGATTGAACTATATTTTTAAAACGGTACTGCCCGGGTGTTCTTGGAAGGGACACCGGTAACGGGAGTACACATTTAAAACGGTACTGCCCGGGTGTTCTTGGAAGGGACACCGGTAACGGGAGTACATATTTAAAACGGTACTGCCCGGGTGTTCTTGGAGGGGACACCGGTAACGGGAGTACATATCACTGCCCAAATTGGGTACATACAAGTCTACGTCACAGCGTCATGAACTGTAAATCACTTGGAGGGTGAGCACGAATGTTATGAAATAGATCTATTCGGGTGTGGATCCCTGTTCGGGTGATTAGCGATCGCCGGGAACGAACATTATAGCGTGATGTCCACGCGAATGATATAAAATAGATCTATTCGGGATTGACAACCCCCGTTCGGGTGATTAGCTATCACTGGGAACGAACGTTATAACATGTCGGATTACGTTGGGACTATAGGGCCCCCGACAAACACATACTTGGAGTAGTTTGGTGACATTAAATGTGTCATGCATTCTTTATAAATCTTTGGGACAAGATTGATATTTTTGGTGACATAAAATGTGTCATGACTGTTCTTTTATATCGCTTTGGGACATGCTTGGTTGTATTTTTTGTGACATAAAATGTGTCATGCATTCTTTATAAATCTTTGAGACAAGATTGGTATTTTTGGTGACATAAATGTGTCATGAATTCTTTATAATCTTGGGGGAAAGATTGGTATTTTTGGTGACATAAAATGTGTCATGCATTCTTTTTAAATCTTTGGGACAAGATTGGTATTTTGGTGACATAAAATGTGTCATGCATTCTTTATAAATCTTTGGGAACAGATTGGTACTTTTGGTGACATAAAATGTGTCATGCATTTTTAATAATCTTTGGTACAGATTGGTATTTTTGGTGACATAAAATGTGGTCATGCATTCTTTTATAATCTTTGGAAAAGATGGTATTTTTGGGTGGAATAAATGTGTCGTGCAATCTTTATAAAATCTTTGGATTTTTACTTGGTACTGTGAAGATAAGTGGTCTACATTCATATTTAATAATATTATGAACTCACCAACTTTAATGTTGAACTTTTATGCATGTTTTTCTCAGGTGATAGATGCTTGGATTATTTGATGTGATTGAGTCTTTAATTCAAGTTTTTCTGGTGAGGCAATTAAGGACAACTATTATTTTGATTCAAAAATCAACAGATTGTTTTAAATGACGCATTTAGAGGTCGTTCTCTTGTATCTAGCGCTGTGATTATGAAAGTAGCACCCAAATGGTATTCGTGCGTTGTTATGTTTTTGCGGGTGTTACAGAGTGTATCAGAGCACTGGTTTAGAGAAACTAGGGTTGATATTTTTACCTCTTGACTATAACCGTTTTTACAAAATTGCATCACATCAAACGTTTCAAAGTGCATACACGCTACTTGCTTATGTGCTTATATTTACGTGTTGCATTAAGTGCTTTCGTGACATACATATATATAATATATATATGCTTGCATTCCTTTCGCATATATCGTACGCTTATTTATATAAAAGTTATTATATAAATACCAGAGCATTTCTTAAGACATTGTGAGTTGCACAATGGTTCAATTTATTTCAGACATTGTGCGTTGCTCAAATGGTCTCATTTATAGTCGACTTGTGAGTTGCACGATGGTTCAATTATAAACGTCAGACATTGTGAGTTGACAATTGGTTCAATTATATGTCAGGACATTGTGAGCTTGCGCATATGGTCTCACTTCGTTCTCAGGACATTGTAAGGTAAACATTGGTCTCTAAGAATATTATTTTTTCTTTATAGCGTGATACTATATAGGGGATTACACGAAAGACCAGGTATAATTTTTGTTTACATGGAAATTATGTATGAATCTAAGTATTACAAGTCTTGTATGGGCGGGACTTGTAATATGAGGATTGATATGATAATTGCTATGTTAACAAAGCCCGTCACAGGTTGTGTTTACAATTGAATTATGGATGAAGCTAGTATTACAAGTCAGGTTATGGGCGGGGACTTGTAATCTGAGGATGATATGATATTGGCTATGTTAACAAAAGCCCGTCACAGTTTGTTTACATGGGATTATGTATAAATCTAAGTATTACAAGTCTTGTATGGGCGGGACTTGTAATAGGAGGATTTATATGATAATTGCTATGTTGACTGGTTCATCGAGACTTTTACCTGGTTTACTCTAACCGGGTACTCATTACCTATCTTGAACTCTAGGTCGATATTTTTGGGTAGTTTTACTCCCTGTCTCCGAAGACGAGTTTGGAAACATTCGTCACATACTCGGTAGAAACTCATGGCATCGTCTGTCAACCTACTTAAAGGTTTGAAGAGTACGCGTATTGCACGGCGAATTATTAAAGTAGGATGTTTATAATTTATTTATTTGAAAAGGATTGGACGCCTCTTCGTTAAATAAATAATTTTAAATCACCGAACCTTAAAGTTTATCATTTCTTAACTTACATAAATTGACGCTTCTTTATGTAAATAAGAAATTATAAATGAGTGGCTTACTGGTATCCGATATGAACGAGTAGGAACTCGATATCACCGGAATCCATTAAAAAGGTATATAGTGCCATCGAGCATGGACACGTGAACGTACCTGAAAGTCTTGAGAAAATTTATTAAATGGTGGAATACCCACGAAACCTGATACCGACACTGAGAAGGGATCCTCTCGGGGTTATAAGGTTTCCAAAGTAAAGGAAGTTGAAAGTGAAGAATGGAGAAGACTTCTCCTACATCAAATGTGAGTTATTATTGTTGTATCCACCGATGGCCGTGAAGAAAAATTCTTTTCTTTTCCCCATTATTGAGTGTAGTGGTGGTATAGTAGTGATATTCTTTTATCATCAAGGATTAAATAACCAACTATGTGCTGCTTGACTTCGGGTTGGGGCGTAGTGATCTACTCCGTGACGTGTCGACTCGAGGTTTTAAGTAAAGAGGGGCGATTTGATTGGAGACTCTAGAAAAATGGTGACATCCGTCCCCATTCTGGAGGAACGACCAAAGTAGCCAATGTCTTAAGTCGAGCGGTATGAAAGTAGGAATGTGAGTGATTTTCTCGACTGAATGATTCAATTCATCTAGGATGTAATGTGTTAGGATAGGACCGAGCCGATTGTGCTAGTCGCCATATAGAAATGTTGGAATTTTTAATTTTTGACGATCCAGCATTAAGCTCATGATGTTTAATTATTTTCTTGATTGATTTCGTTTTGTCTTTTGACAATATGTGTTGTGTATAATTCAATTGATAGAGTCGTGAGTACCTCTTAGAATTTTTTCGCAACGGTGGTCATTATTCAAATGAGACCGGGAGGGGCGAAGTATGTTTTGGATTTTGGTTATGATGAGTATTTTTGGATTTTTGAATTAATGAATACTTTAGGTATCGTTTAGATTGTGTATCTTATGATGTGATTCGGATCTTGTTTCGTCCCGATCCACGAAATTGTTTCGGATTTGGTTGCGATACCTTGATATGGTTTGAGAGCGTAGGCCGCTTCATTTGTATGATCACCAACTAAGTTGGAGCGATCATTCGTCTTAGGATTATTTTTAAGAGCGACGGATTTTATGTTTATATTCGGATATGATTCCGTGCGTGTCTTGTCTCTTATGATAAGAGCGGTTGACATTGTATTTTTTGATTTTATTGGTTAAGTTACATTTGTTTTTCGTGATTTTCATCAGGATGACGAGGCGAGTTTGAGGCGTAAGCCTGTAAAATCTTCGAGTTGAAAACCTAGTTAGCTAAGGTATCGCCTTAGAAGGCGAGAAGTACGTCTTTGGCAATGGGGGAAGTTAAACCTAGCTATGTTGGGACTTTCAGATGTGGGAACAAGTTGAATCATAGCTTAAAAGCTTGAGTTCGCAAGAGCTGTGCAGTGTGCACAAATACGTTTATGTATCCAACTTGAGAAGTCCTATGCCGACGAACTTTAGCGTTCTTTTGATGAAACTTCACTTTGATGTGAAGCTTCGGTTTGGCGAGAAAACCTGCTGGGAATCATGAATCGAGAAGTCATACGGTTGAGGCAAAAGACCGCGTGTACCCCAATGTTAAGGTTCATGGAACTCTAGGCGAGGCCTGAGTTTTACATGACGAACGCAAGGATCAATTCGAAAGAAATATCCATCTCTTCACAAAGACCGCACCGTCGTCAAGTGCCGCATCTTAAGCCTTGAGGACAAGGCTCATTTAACGGGGAAAGACTATAACACCCCGTGTTTTAGGTCATTGTATGACGATCGCGTGCCCGATGTCGTAAATATTATTTTACGAGTTTTTTTTTTTTTTTTTCCAGTGAGCGAGTGTCGAATTTAAAATTTTATTGTCTTAATAAATATTTCGTATTTGCTTATGAAATTTTAGAGAAGATTCGATAATTTTGTATTATTGAGTTCGCGAGTCGACGTTTGACGCGCGTTGTTATCGGTTTCGAGCGTCGTATAATTTACGACGTGTCTCGCTATTATTCTTTATGATCATTAAAATTTCATTTTATGAACCATGCGTAATTTGTTCTCGGTATCTTGGCAAAGCTCGCGTTTAAGGCTCGCGTTAAATTAACTAGATATTTTACAAAATATCTAAAAGATATTTGTAAGATATTTATTATATAAATATACAAGTTATCATTTTTCCTTCTTTCATTATTCTTGGTTTCTGACCGCAATACACAACACCACCACTCTTGGTGTTTTGATTTTTCTACCTATCAAATGTTGTTTAGGAGGTCCTAAATTAGTCATCCATGTAATAAAAATGGATTTGCAACAAGGTTTTATTTGAAGTAGTTTTATGAAACAAGAAAGTTTCTGAGTTGGGTTTTGCTCTTGGCTGGTGGGTTTGATATCAGCAAGAGGCCACTAGGAGGTGGTTTGTTTGATTTGTTTTTATATTGGGTTGGTTCGAGTTTTGATTTGGTTCGGTTGTTGGTGGTGAGCCGCGACATACTCAAGAGGAGCAAGGCGAGAAATTTATCGAGTCCGTTATCGCTTAAATAGCATTGTAAGGTTTCCTTCATATTGGTTTTATTGATTTTCGATTATATTATCGATTTGGTTATATGTGATGAAAATCCATTGAAACTTGCGGCGTTTAGTGTAATATGTTGTTGATAGTGAAGTAGGATTAGTATGAAATTATAAGGCACATTAGATGTGGTTTTGATGAGATTTTGGGTCAAAAACGGATTTTGGCGTGATTTGTAACTAGCGGACTGTGAGCAGAAAGTTTGGCACGCCAAACGAGGATCGAGAAATTGGTAAATCTGATTTTAGGCTTTAAAATATGGTAGAGCTTGCTTATCAATCGTTTCATATAGGGATCGTCTTGTAACTCTAATACCGAGGAAGTTATGCAAAACGAGATTATATCCTTATATAAAACTCGGCCATAGTAATAGGGCGCTGCTGTGGATTTTAAAGCTGATTCGGGCACTTTCGAGGTCCGTTTCGGCCTTCGGTCGAAACATGAAAGTTGTTCGGAAGGTCGTTTTACTTCCCCGCGAGGTTCTGTAGTTAAAAGGAGTGCTAAGGGATTTAAAGGGGGGCAAATTCTGGCTATTGTTAATTAGTACATGCATCAGACCTGATGCGATGTGCGTTTTCATATTTCAGTCGAGTTTCGGGTCTCGGACAAAACTGGAAAGTTGTTCGGAATATCATTTCGCATGAATTCTCTTTAGAACCCGAGTTGTGAAAATGTGATTTAGTGGGTCGTTATAGTCGGGTCAGACTTAGAAAATAAATATATTTTATAAAAGTCATTGCTACTGGTAGTGTTATAGTTACTCCTGGTAGTGTTAAGTTACTCCTGGTAGTGTTATAGTTACTCCTGGTAGTGTTATAGTTACTACTGGTAGTTATAGTCATTGCTACTGGTAGTATATAAGTTACTCCTGGTAGAGTAATTTTGTCATTAGTACTGGTAGTATAAAAATGGTTACTACTGGTAGTGTTGTAGTTAGTCCGGTAGTACAAATGGAAAATTAGTAATATATAAATATACTCAGTGTTAAGGTTAGGACGCGCAAGTGGATTTCTCATCACGTATATGTATGTAAACATATATATAAATATATATATGTTTTCATTGTAACGATGTACGCATCGTTGGTCGTATTTATTACGTGTTGTAATCGAACGACATAATTATAGGTCGTGGTCGAGATCGTTGCAGATTCAGTTGTGATTATTTGGATTAATTGATCGTGGTCTTTAATCA
Organism: Tanacetum coccineum; assembly: GCA_026074375.1. Taxonomy (NCBI): domain Eukaryota; kingdom Viridiplantae; phylum Streptophyta; class Magnoliopsida; order Asterales; family Asteraceae; genus Tanacetum; species Tanacetum coccineum. Next base: position 17,299 of record BQNB010081959.1, read on the forward strand.
ATGTGAGTTTCATAGCCTCGCTTTTCAATCTTTTGAATGTTTTATTACCCGCGAGGGGGATACATGCTTGTTTACAAATGCATTTACATGATTGATTACAAATTTGTTTACATACTTATTTGCATAGCTCGCTATGTGATACATTATTTGACTTCATTTCTGGTCATAAATGCATACTTTACATTTGAAATGACTACGGATTAGCTTAGGCTGATTGAACTATATTTTTAAAACGGTACTGCCCGGGTGTTCTTGGAAGGGACACCGGTAACGGGAGTACACATTTAAAACGGTACTGCCCGGGTGTTCTTGGAAGGGACACCGGTAACGGGAGTACATATTTAAAACGGTACTGCCCAGGTGTTCTTGGAGGGGACACCGGTAACGGGAGTACATATCACTGCCCAAATTGGGCACATACAAGTCTACATCACAGCGTCATGAACTGTAAATCACTTGGTGGGTGAGCTGCGGATTGTTATTGAAATAGATCTATTCGGGTGTGGATCCTGTTCGGTGTTAGCGATCGCCGGCAAGAACATTATAGGTGATGTCCACGGAATGATTTTAAAATAGATCTATTCGGGCTTGCAACTCCCGTTGGGTGATTAGCTATCACTGGACGAACGTTTATAACATGTGCGGATTACGTTGGGGACTATTAGGGCCCCGAAAAACACATACTTGGAGTAAGTTTGGTGACATTAATGTGTCATGCATTCTTTTTAAATCTTTGGGACAAGGTTTGGTATTTTTGGTGACATAAACATGTGTCCATGATTTTTATAAATCTTTGGACAAGATGGTATTTTTGGTGACATAAATGGTCCTGCATTCTTTATAAATCTTTGGGACAAGATTGGTATTTTTGGTGACATAAAATGTGTCATGCATTCTTTATAAATCTTTGGGACAAGATGATCTTTTTGGTGACATTAAATGTGTAATGCATTCTTTATAAATCTTTGGGACAAGATTGGTATTTTTGGTGACATAAAATGTGTCATGCATTCTTTATAAATCTTTGGGACAAGATTGGTATTTTTGGTGACATAAAATGTGTCATGCATTCTTTATAAATCTTTGGGACAAGATTGGTATTTTTGGTGACATAAAATGTGTCATGCATTCTTTATAAATCTTTGGGACAAGATTGGTATTTTTGGTGACATAAAATGTGTCGTGCATTCTTTATATAAATCTTTGGGATTTTTACATGGTACTGTGATGATACAGTGGATTACATCTTATTAAAACTGATATATGAACTCACACACTTTAATGTGACACTTTTTAAGCATGTTTTTCTCAGTGAATTAGATGCTTGGATTATTTGATGTGCATTGGAGTCTTTACATTCAAGTTTTTCATGGTGATGCAATTATGGGACAACTATTATTTTGATTTCAGAAAATCAACGAGATTGTTTTACAAACGACACATTAGAGTGTCGTTCTTTGTAATTCTTAGCGCTGGGTATCTATGAAGTAGCACCCAAAGTGTATCGCTGCGTTGTTATGTTTTTGCGGGTGTAAGTCATGCTCTGACCCATGACTCAAAATTGAAACCAACTTGGTCTTTGTGGCTAGTTTCGCAATCCCAAGACACACACACCCATGGTGTGGTTGAGTCCCATGTGGTCCACTAAAACCCTAAACCTCAAGCGCTTGGTCCTAATATATTATCACACTAATCATAACTTAGGGTTCTCATATCATTTCTTGCCTCTTCAAAATTTAATCTCTTCTCTCCCTTCTTTGAAATTTTTAAACGTTGGACGTTGCATAATAGCGGATTCGATGATGTATAATTTGTAATTATGAAAAGTGGATTGAAAGTGGTTTGAAATGGTTTTAAAATAAAGTCTACGACTTTGGAAAAACGTGTAAACACGAACGGGTCATGCCAAAATTTTTATAAATCATTATACTTAGTAATTTCTAGAAAACGTACATGGTAAAATAAGATAAGAGAATTTAAATTAAGTGACGAACAATATTTATATATATATATATATATATATATATATATATATAATATATTTTTATTTAAACGTTTATATATCTATGTAATATTAAAATACATATTATTTCTACTCATATACTTACGGAAACATTTTATTACTATACGATCACAAACGTTAATTTTTAGATATATATTAACAAAAGTACACTAGTATACATCTATGCATTTTCCATAAATTCAATTCGATCCGATATTAAATCAAACGTTCATTTCATAGGTTGCTTCCGTATACCATCGTTCAATACCGAGTGAATTATTTCTAGACTATTCACTACCTCAATTCACTAAATCAAGGTGAGTTCATAGCCCCATGTTTTACCAATTTTCAAATGCTTTATACTTTGGGGTGAGAAACATTCTTTGCTTTTAAAATTGGACACAAGTTCTTAACGTGAGTTTTACATGTTTATGTGTTGCCTAAGTTTGCTACAAACCACTATTGCCCGAACTATCATGAACCATTAGACACCTATGGCCAATTGGATTGGTTAAGTGAGCGCGAATGCATAAATAGATCTATTGGGACTAATTATCCCTATCTGCTTTGGTTCCACTTAACGAAGAACAAATGGATATATGTCATGTCGATGTGCGTTGTGGTGGTTTTTGGTTTGGGACACCAGTTAGGGCAGGAATACTATGTGGCATGATATGATATGCCATGTTGTTATTAGCATCGGTATCATGAGCTTAGCGTAACAATAAATACTTTTTATGTGATGTTGTATCTGTTATAGTAATCGCATGCGTTTTGAAATCTTGTGGTCCACTCTTGTATTAACTTAAACCTATGAATTCACCAACATTATGTTGACGTTTTAAACATGTTTTCTCAGGTGCTTAGCTTGACTTGATTCTTGATGCTAAATGGAGTCTATGTGCTATGTGACTTCGCCAATTTCAAGACTTATCTATTTATATACTCGTTGTCATTGTCAAACTTGGCTATGCTTCCGGTACATTTAAATTTCATATGATCGACTGTAAAACTTAATTAATTTTCTTTATGCAACGAGTACAACTTTTTCAAACGTTCATGATTAGTGGTCGTTCTTTATTGCTTTGTGTTCGGATTGTTGTGACGTCACGCCCTCGGACACGTATTCCGTTCAGGCCCCGTATGTGGGTGTGACAAATATTTAACAAATAGATGTCAAGACAACCTTTCTAAATGGTCACCTAAGTGAGGACGTATATATGGCGCAACCGGAAGGGTTTGTAGATCCAAAACATCCCAACATAGTATGCAAACTTTAACGTTCCATTTATGGATTGAAGCAAGCATCTAGAAGTTGGAATAAAAGGTTTGATGATGAAATCAAGAAGATTGGTTTTACTCAAAATCCTGATGAGCCATGTGTATATCTCAAAGCTAGTGGGAGTAATGTTGCATTCCTAGTCTTGTATGTCGATGACATATTACTCAAGGGAAATAGCATTACAATGCTGAAAGAAGTTAAATCTTAGCTTTGTAAGTGTTTTTCTATGAAAGATTTAGGAGAAGCAACATATATTCTTGAAATCAAGATCATACATGATAGATCTAATCTGTTGATTGCTCTTAGTCAAAGTGCTTATCTAGAGAAAATTCTAAAGAAATTTAGAATGGAAAACTCCAAGAAGGGGTATACTCTAATGATGGAAAAGACTGACTATAGGAAGTCGGAAGGTGCTAAACCCCTAATGAGGTACAACGTATGCTGAGATTTCCTTATGCTTCGGCTGTAGGTTCAATCATGTATGTGGTTAGATGCACTAGACCTGATGTTGCCTTTGTGTAAAATTTGTGTAGTTATTTTTTAGCAAAATTCTAGTGAGAGTCACTAGACTGCTGTGAAAACTATTCTTAAGTATTTGAGGAATACTAAATATATGGTTCTTGTGTATGAGAAAAACCTAAAGATGAGTTGAAAGTATCATGTTATGCTGATGCAAGTTTTCCAACTGACAAGGACGATACAAAATCTCAAATGGGATATGTGTTCGTGCTTAATGGTGGAGCCGTGGACTAGAAGAGTGCCAAGCAAAGCACTACTACTATGTCTTCTACCAAAGCTGAGTACATTGCTACTGCTGAAGCATCAATGGAAGCAGTCTGGATGAGGAATTTATTGATGGACTTGGAGGTGTCATGCCATCGAATAAAAGGCCTCTAGAGATGCTATGTGACAATGAGCCTACATTAGCTATCGCTAGTGATCCCGGAATCTTAAAGGGAGCCAGACATTTTCAGAGGAAATATCACTATATTCGTGAAGTAATTCAAGAAGGTGAAATTATCCTAAAGAAATTTCACATAGATGACAACGTAGCTGATCCATTTATAATACCGATGCCTTTCAATAAGTATTTTGAACATGATATGGCAATTGGAATTGTTCATGCTAGTAGTCTCATGTAAATCTGTTATGTATTAGTTAGTATTTGGATAATGGGATGTTACACGATTGTTATGTTCTTTTTGAGTGAATTAATATACGTGGTATCTTGTTTTAATTTTTATAATGATTGTGTCCTATATTTGCATATTTATATCCATGAATGACTTATCGCATTCTAAAACTATGTCCATTACTAGTTAACGATATGGGAATATTGTTAAGATAAGGTAAATGTGAGTGACTGGTTGTATTCTGAAGAATACATAATGATGATTCTGCTAGCTTCGCATGTTATTCAATAAGGTTGAATATTGGTTACCCCACCGTGTGATAATCACATCGGCGTCATTGGGTGCATTACACACATGGTGAAAGTTATGTTTATCCTTAGACTTGAGATGCAAGCGAGTTTTGCATGTATGGATAGCATTTCTTGATAATAAGCCTACCGCTAGTCTATCAAAAGGTAGTTATAAGGGCTGTTTTTAGAAGTGTTTTGAAGTATATGACAGACACTTGTAGTCAAAATAGAATGTGTTCCTCCACTTGAGTGGGAGTTAGATACTTACTGGGCCCCTTGTTGATTTGATCAGATATTTGCATGGTCGTACCCAACATGTAGTTAAGATATTTCTTTTTAAATTTGGTGATTTAAATCAAGTAAAGATGGGAGAAACAGAATCGTTAAAGTATGGAATGACTATTGATCCATATCCATATTTAACATGTATATGAAACAAAAGGATAGAACTGACTGAATCCATAGAAGGCTGAGTTGTTTTCTAAAACCTGTAAACTCGAGTATTTCTGGGAGCATTGATGATGTTGCTAGACTATTTTTCAATGTTAGTTTGTTATATGATATGAATGAGACATTCGCAAGTGGGAGTTGTTGGTTTGTGCTCATGTCATACGAATATTTATACGGCTAGAAATACATGAGCCTACAGGGTCACACATGTTATACATTTATGTATCATTCTATTAATGTTAATAATAATATAATTTTATGTTTATTATTTATATTAATATATGATTTGACGAATAAACACTAACGGTCGTTAATTAGTTAATTAATTGTAACTAACTAATAACGCTTTTTAATTAATGGGTATTTAAATGTAATTAAGCATAAATAATTAGAAAAGTCAAAAAGTCAACCCAAGGGATGTTTGGGTTGTGTTCAACCAGTTATAGACCCAAGGGGGTTTGGATTGGGCTTTAAGCTATCTTTTCCTACAAGGAATGTAATTTAGGTAAACCTTAAATTAATCCCTGATGACATCAAATAACGTTACTTTTATAGCATCATTTATCCCATATAAATAACCCATTTTGTATAATTATTGCAAATAATTGTTACTTAATCATTTGTATTTGAGAATTGCAGTAATTAAGGAGTACGTGGTGTGATTAGCAAAAAGGCACGCATTCTGGAGCTTAAACGAAGACATTTGAAGATTACTATTCTGACATCCAATATTCCGTATCCATCAAAGAAGATACGGCGTATCTGTGCCTGCACTTCACAAAAGACCACAAGATCAATACGCCATATCCAGGGAAGACCAATACTCTATATTCAAGATATAGAAATAAAATATTCTGAAATATATCAAACGTGGTCCCTACTCCAAGAAACCCCTGATATACTATATTGACCTCAGTCAATACACCGTATCGACCTTTTTCCAGACCTTATAAATAGAAAACTCAAAAATGAGTTTTCAGTGTGCAAAATCATATTTTTGATACCTAAACCATAAAAGTCAATTTTCAAAGGAGAAGAAGAGCAGAAGAGGTCTTGCAACGTAATTAATTCCCTAGGAAACAACTTGTAATCTCCTATACCCTTGTAATCGTTAAGTTTTTGGTATCATTCGTTAACTCGGTTAGTTTACCATGGCTAAATTATTACTTTTGTATTGATTATGACGTTTGAAGGCTAATACCTTTGGGTATTAGCCATTATTATGATGATCTGAATGTTTGGTTTGTTTATCTAGTTTGCTTAATTTATCGTTGATTGCTTGTTCATGTTTATCAATTTATACTTGTTTACGTGCTTTTGTATGTGACCTATCAATCAACTGGATCTAGTGATACAGACCAAGTAATCTAGATGTCGGGATGGCTCTCCATATAGTGATCTATACATCTAGACCAATAGGATCACGAATAATAACCTATCTTTATCGGAAGATTGTGAGCTTAGTTGGACCAACAGGTGACCTTGGGATCAACGAGTATAGTCTTAATTAATTGGTAAAGACTTGGTTAGTAGACTACTAGTGTATGAATTGCCTTTAAGCAGTAAGTGGGTAAAGTCACTATGAGCTAGGGTTTAACAAGATCACCATTGCTTTAATCCCTAAGATAGATTATAATCAGCAAATAAGGATGCTTTATGCGAATGTGTTTAATTGTGACGGAATTCTACGTGTCTAGGTTTAAGGAAGAAGTACCACCTTAATCTTAAGAATGATATGCCGCCTCGAGATAAATAATCATTGCACTAAATAAACAAACCAACGTTCTGATTAGATTAATAATGGTTAATATAGTTTTCTTATATTTGGCTAGACCACTCTTTTATGTTCTGTTAATTTGTTTGCGTGTGTTTTAGTGTCTTAAGTTGATTTTAGTCACCACAAAACCCGTGCCAGTCTCTCAGGCTAAAAACCTCCCTTATTCGTTAGATTTAGGATTAACATAGGTTTAGCATAGGTTTAACATAGAATAGAATTAACTTAGTTTAGATAACCAATATATTAATAAATTTAAAGATTGTTTCTCGCTCTTAGTGATCGACACCTTACTTACCACGGAACTACCACCGATCGGGTACACTGCTCGTTAAAGTGTTATTTTTGCTTAAGTCGGCAAAATATAAATTTAAAACTTGAAATCATAAAATTAACACCACACAACGACACATCATGTTTATTATAAGAGTTCTCTTATATTGCTCTACTATATTATTAAATCTTATACGTATATATATTACATTAAGGTATGGGTTGGAAGTATGTTATTTTTGAAGATAAGTCATCAACCATCACACCACTGAAAACATTAAGAATGACTATACAATGTGCATCTGACCACTATGCATCAAACCTGAAAACTGTTTTGGAAATAAGTGTCTAAGTGGAACATTAATTAGACTAGGTCGTGTTCGGACGTCGTTGCATTTGCTTGTGTGATATTGAGTTTACTGCTAGACACCTTTGCTTGAGGTGAGTTCTCGTAGCCCCACTTTTTAAATCTTTTCCGTTGGGGGAAAATGATACTTAAATGTGTTTTGAACTAATTTTATGAATTGTGCGAAACGTGATTTTGTTTTTGGACAATGTTATGTGCTTATGACTACTATGTGAATATTATGTGGTTTGATTGTACTTGCGTGCATCCAGGTGC